>BMAO01019556.1:0-40457 GCA_019973975.1 Trichonephila clavata | reverse complement strand
TTGATTTACATTCCCTGTTTTGCCCGAACATCGCTCGGCACTTAAAATGGCCCTTTCCTGATTTGCCCAAGCGACGTTGGAGCAACACTTCTTTCTACTCTAATTCTCTTATTTGCCCGTATTTTTTGCTCGTTTAGTGTACAATGTTTCTAACAGATGTCTCTAATATCGAGTAAAGTTAGGATTACAAAAATATGTCTAAACCGCGGTTTCGAGGTTAGGTATTACTGCATTCTTTAGAATACATAAGGCGGAAATTTTCTTTTACTAGATCAGTGTATCACAAGCTGTGAACATTATTTCTTTTAAATTTGGAGCTTAAAATAAGAGACAAATAAATGATTATGAGAGGCTCCTAACAGAAAATAATTCGGACACTGACTCAGATAGTGAGTCTGAAATTTCTGTAAATGATTCTGGAAGTAATGAAAGTTTGTTATTGGACTTCTCTTGCGGTGTATATAGAGCGAATCAACATCTCACAAATTACCCAATAACAAAAAAAAAAAAAGGCAAAAAAAAAATACGAAAAAAAAAATATTCTTCCATCTTTTAGCTACATCATTGTGGAATGCTTTCGTTTTATAATAGAAACTGTGAGGAAAATTACCTCATTTGAATTTCAGGCTTGATATTATAGATCGCCTTATTGAAAGATATGGGGCGGTAAATGAGAAAAAAAAAAGACGACCAGGAATTTTTCCCAGTCTCTTACGATCGTCACAAAAAAACTTTTTAGAAGTGATTCCTCCTACAAACAAAAAATTGAGACCAACAGGGCAATGTTTTGTGCGTTGTTCGAAAAGAAACGATTTTGGAAAAGGGAGTGAGAAAAAAACATGACATTTTTGTCCCGATTGCTATATAAGGACTATACTTGTCTCCCTGTTTTAAAATTTGCCACACAAAAACTGAATTTTAAGAGAATAATTAACTGTAAAAACAATATTATATCTCTTTACTTCGAATATAATCATTTTTGTAAAGTGTTCTTTTGCGTTAGCTTATTTCTTCGGAAAAAACCATCTTTAAGGAAAAGTATGTTTTTTCAAGGAAAATAAAAATTAGCATAATTCTTTAAATTCAATATTTTTAACATTTCTGACTGCTAATTTGGGTTTATATAATTGATTTCATCTTAAAAATGTTTACAAAAAATATGCTTATTTTTTTTAGATAATATGACAAAAAGAAAAGAAACTGTTAAGTGGTTAAGCGATCTATTAAATTTTCACTGATTAAATTATTGAAATGTAAGAATTTATTCAATTATTATTGAATGATTAATTAAATTATACTTTGTGCAACGAAATTCTAACGGCCTGCCTGGCCAAACGACTTGAACCATGATTGTGCTTAAATCTCACCTTGCAAGACTTCCACTTTATTTAAATAACTTTTATTATTTCGCTTGAAGATGTTTAGTTTAAAACCTAGAAATATTAATTTTAGAATCAATTTTGATATTTTAATCTACTCTTGATTTCCTATTTTTAAAAAATTTACATATTTAAAAAAAAATGTTGTATAAGTTTGACAAATAATTCAAAAATTCTTGGTAAATCTGGAAGAAAAATGAGATTAAATAAAAACCTTTACAACGCCTTAATTTTTCGAACACTTTATTTCATTAAATTAAATACAACTATTTAAATTTATTAATGTGAATTCAATGGGAGTAATAGACATACAAGAATTTTAAAAGATCAGGTACAAAGAGGCCCATGTATGTGAGATAAAATACTGAGCTAGATCTTACTGTTACAAACCTAGTGACCTATAAATTTATTATCTTAAGCCTTTTTGTTCAACAATTTAATTACAAACTAATGCTAAAGAATTTATTAGAACCAATCATGATAGCAAAAACAATAATATTAACGTGTTGATTAACAATTTGTCTGATATTTCAACGAGAAGTGATTACGTTAATTAGCTAATGGAAACAGTTGTTAGAAAGGTAATATAATTACTAGTCTGGAAGTACTATCAGAAACGTTTTAATTAATTAAATATTTCTATTAAGCCTTACACACATACGACATCTTTTGTTTGAAACAATTAAAAGACGTGTAAACCAATTAAGTTATTTTTCCACTTCTTGGAAAACAACACCCACAGAAATCAAATTTGCAATTATTTTTACAGAAATTGCTGAGATAAAGTTTTGTTCCAGAAATTTAATTTACTAAAATTCAAAATCGCGAGTCTAAATTTTACTGCAGTTCATATATAAAGGATAACCTAATTTTTTTTACCTTAAATGATCTAATTTTATCCAATTAAAATTCTAATTACATGCTTTAAGTTATTAAAACATATTCTATAAGAAACACATATTTAAGATCTAAAAGCTTTTGATATTTTATTAACGTACACAAGCTGCATGTTGAGGTTATTTTTAAAAGTATAATTAGAGGTTGAAAAATTTTAAATTATTTAATTAATTCTATAAATATAATTAGGAAAATATTTTCTTTGCGTCGACAGCAATAACCAGAAGTTTAATTTGAAGTTATTTTTAGATGTTTGCTTTAGAAAAAAAAGCGTAGGAACAAAAATTTAATTTGCTAAAATTCTAAATTGCAAAGACTAATTTTACTGCAACTCATATGTTTATTCATATAACTTTATCTTAATTGATGCAATTTTAACTATTTATGTTTAAATGATATGCTTTAAGTTATTAAAACATGTGTGTTATGTTAATTCGCGGAAACACATAATTAAGATCTAAATATTTTTAATGTTTTATTAACGCACATTAGTTGGTTTATGAAGGATAATTAGTATGAGAGCTCTTAAGAGTAATTTAAGTATAGTTAAAGTAGATTTTTCAACTCCCTCGAAAGCAATAACGAAAAATTTAATTTGAAGTTATTTTTAGACGTCAATGAGATAAGGCTTAGTAACAAAAATTTCATTTGCTAAAATTCTAAATTGAAAGGACTGTGGTTTTACGACACAATTCATTATTTAAAATATAATCTAATTTTAACCATTTACAATTTAAATGGTAGACTTTAAGTTATTAAAACGAGTTATGTTTATTTAGAAACACATAATTAAGCTCTAAAAGTGTTTGACGTTTTTTAAATGCCTACATTAGTTGAGTATTGCAGTTGTTGATGAAGAATAATTAGGATATATATGGGGACTCTTTAATCATTTATTTAATTTTATTAGTATAATTACGAACAGAATTTTATACATCTTCAAAAATAATAACTGTAAATAAATGTTTCCGCTATTTTTGGACGTTGATAATATAAAGCCTTGTTCCAAAAATTATTATTATTTAAATTCTAAAGTGCAAGGTTTAATTTTACTGTAATTCATGTATTTAGAATAATCTAATTTTATCTTAAATGATCTAATTTTAACCATTTAAAGTTTAGCTTATATGCTTTAAGTCGTTAAAGCGCATTATATTTATTTGCCTACACACATATCATAGATCTAGGTATATTTGTTGTTTTTAACGTTCTTCTGTTGAGTATTCAGTTGTTTATGAAATATAATTTGGCTCAGAATTCTTATTTAATAACAAAATTGAATTATTCTTAACGTAAAGCTCATTATACAGTACCAAAAAATAAATTCTTGACTTTAAAATTTAGCACGAACTTTTTACTCATAAAAATAAAACCATATAAATAAATAAATATATATATAAGAAAGTAATCCGAAATTTAAACTCTGTTTTCCCCAGAAGATAAATATTCTCTTTCCTAATATGTTAAGAAATCAAAGAAATGCTGATGTGGGCATTCCTTTATAATCTCGCAGCATTCTTGAATCAATAAAACTACAGACTCGGCACATAACACTCTTAATTTTCATCTTCTATAGATCTCTTAATATTTTATTGACAATTTGATCTGCTGGAAGTCGAATTAGAGAGACTTCTTATTGTTGTTCAGCGTTTTCTTGGAGAAATAAAGCAGTATTTAATTTTTGCTGGCGAATCGCAGTTGCTTGGTTGTGTTCAATTTATTTTATATTCACGTTGTTCATTCACATTGTTCTTTGTTTCTTAAATACCACTGCACAAGCATGAGACATTTCATTGTTTGATTATTCTTAACTACATAACACTGTCTTTTTTAGTTTTAATATAAATAAAAGTTATATATATACATACAAATATATATATATATATATGAAATATTACAAACCCATACTATGAAATATTACAAGATGCAGTAAATAATCTTAAAACCTCAGCCATTCTTGAAAATAGTAAAACAAATAAATAGTTGAACAAATTAAAGAGAAAAAGATATTTTCAGTATATAGTTTAGATTTTGAAGATCTTTCTAACTCTATTAATATTTATATGATTGAAACACTTGTAAAATTACATAAAGATAATTTATTTTAAAATGTCAAATATGAGAGATTTGGTTCTCTACTTAGGTTAGTTCTAAAAGAGAACTATGTTTATCATAAAAGAAATTATTATCTACAGATTAAGAGTCTTCCACAAGGTGGCCCTGCTAGCAACTGCCTTGCCAATTTATATTTACATTATTTGTAGAATAGTTTCATAGACAACTCAGAATATTACTCTTTCTTCACTATATAGATGATATAATCATTTTTGGCAAGCAAGACAACTTTAAACCTAACATTAATTTTTATCCACAATATCTTAATTTAATTCAGAAAAATAGTAACAATTATGAAGCAAATTTTCTTGATATAGAAATTAAATTAAAATATAATAAAATAGTTACTATTTATGATAAATGAGAAAACTTTAATTTCAATATTATAAATGTACCACATTAGGAGAGCAATGTGCATGTTTCTATAATCAGAAATATTGTTATTAATTACACACAATGCAATAAATTTCTAGTTTCAAAAAAATCAGAAAAAATAAAAAAAACTATAAAAATTTTACTAAATACTGTTTAATTCAAAAATACGCAATTAGTTTTATTAATAGATATTTGAATATAGAAATGCTAAATAGTAAGGATTAAATGTCCATAGTTTATTAACAGGTTAATGTTATAAATTTATTATTCTTCCTAGATAGTTATAGATACCCTCATTTTCTAATTTTAGATAATATTACTTTTTTTAAATTTAATCTAATTTTTATATTTTTTAAATCATATAATCTTTTAGTGTCCCTAAGATAAAGGTAGTATGTTTACAATTTTTAATTTATTATTTCTATTCTTTTCTTACTTTTTCTAAGTGCTACTTTTCAGCCATTGCTTTGCTTTGAATATGTATTTGGATCCAGAATCTGGCAATATATAACTTGTTTATTGTACTCAGATTTAGCGCGGGCTCTGCGTTTATGTATGCAATTTTTTAGGTAAGTTAACTTTTTCTCATTATGGGTTTAGATTTCCTATCCATTATTTTCAATAGGTTTTTGCTCAATATTATTAACAGAAAGGGGGAAGGTTGTCTGGCTACAAAACATGTTCCAACCCCATTTATATATATATATATATATTTATTTTTGTAGACATAAATTAAAGCTGAAAGAAATAAGCTATCTGGAAGATTTTGCAGTTCTGAACAAGTTGTGATTGCATGAATAGTTGCTAAACTTTCAAAACTTTTCATTGATTAACATTTTTAAACGCGCAATAATTTTAAAGGTTGTTGAATCATTTTCGTGTGAATATATATATATATATATATATATATATATATATACATAATGTTTTTGCATAGATATGTGATTAGAATCAAAATATATACCTCGAAATTGCAATTGGTCTGCTTGGAAAAAATATCTCCGCAGTTCTTGTGGCAGCTTCAAAACCAAAATTTAAACAACCTTTATTAATACTTCCCTCCGAAATCAAAGCTAAAATTCGCCACAGAAATCGTATTCGGAAATTTTGGCAACGTACAAGAGATCCTGCCTTGAAATCTAAGTACTGAACACTCAGTTGGGTCACGAAAGACATTCGACACTTTTCTCAATCTCCTTGGGAATCTCACATAGCGGCACTTACGCCGGAAACAGGCACTCTTTGGAGGAAATTCCTCCCTATTCAAAAAACCGCCTCAAAACATTCCCCACTAAAGGGCGCACTTGACAGTGTAGCAAATCACCCTCTGGAGAAGGCGGAAGTGATTGTCGACAGCCTTCAAAAGCAATTTGAACCCAACACTGAAGCTGAAAACGAATGTTTTACAGCTCATACACAAAGGAAAGTTAAAAGATTTCTGGGTGCTCGTACCTGTCTAGACCTGGAAAAACTACTCCAGGAGAAGTACAGGAATATATTAAAAAGCTTAAGATCAATAAATCTCCTGGTTTGGATTTAATTACAAATCGCATTCTTAAAACTCTCCCTCTCAAATTCATTCTTTTTGTTGTAATGCTATTCAATTTATTAAGGGAGAACTGTCATTTCCCTAAGAATTGGATGACTGCCGTGGTAATCTCCAAACTAAAACCCAATTCTGATGATACTAGACCTCAAAATTACCGTCCAATCTCGCTACTCAGTAGCTTGAGCAAAACGCATGAATTTGTTCTTTTGAATCGCCTTAATAATCACTGCATAGCCAGGAATATTATCATTCCTGAGCAGCATGGCTTTGTCACACAGTGCTCCACAGTAACCCAGTTACTTAGTTACTGAGCTGATTCATCACGGCTTTAAAAAAAACCAGGTGACGGGCATGCTTTTTGTGGACATAGCCCGAGCCTTTGACAAAATTTGGCATTATGGCTTGATATCCAAGATAATGCGACTTGGATTTTCGGACCAACTCATCAAAATTATACACTCCTACCTAAGCTCTCGTGAATTTAGGATAAGAGTTGAAAACAGTCTCTCCACTCCACGTCCAATTCTCAGTGGAGTTCCCCAAGGATCTTTATTAGGGCATAAGCTCTTTAATCTATACATCAATGACATTCCGAAGGTTGCCGAAGTTCATTTAGCACACTGACCGGACGACACTGCTATTTTCACTAAAAACACTTGTAACCGTAATATCATTGAGCAGTTACAAAATTATGTAATTAGACTCCAAACCTGGCTTAACGACTGGAAAATTAAGGTAAATGCATCTAAAAGCGCATGCCTCCTCTTTACGAGAAAGCGGTGCATAGGAAACCTCCCCCATGTCAACATTTTTAATCAGCCTGTCCCCTGGGTTACTGAGTATAAGTGCCTAGGGTTAATACTTGACGCTAAATTAAATTTTGCCAAGCATATCCGTTCCACCCACCAAAAGGATGGAGAAGCACTCTAAATCGTTTGATTTCTCCCCAGAGCAAACTTGTATTAAGGCACAAGGTTCTGTTATACAAAGCCATTCTTCGCCCCATCATGCTGTACGCTTCTTCCATCTGGGCCAGTTGCGGCAGTTACTCACCTGAAAAGCTTGCACACTTTTCAAAACATTCAACTGCGTAGAGCAGCAAACGCACTCTGGTTTGTCAAGAACGAAGTCTTGCATAAAGATCTTAATGTTCCGCCGCTTCTTGATTTCCTTAAAAAACAATCAAAAAATTTCCTCAACCGGTTACCACGGATTCCAAATGAATCTATCAGAGAAATCCCGGGTTATGATAATTCTATCCCTAGCTCTTCTAAGAGACCTAGAGCAGTCCTTAACCACTCATATCAACACTTCCCATCCCTGAAAAGGATGAAAATGTCTTGATACAAATTAAATTATTTATCACTCGTTGTTTTCTTTTGCAAGACTTCATTCTCTCTAATTATTACACCCCTCCATGCAAGCTTTTCCCCTTCTGTTAGTGTGACAACTTGATACTATTTTAAACTTCTCCACCTTTTCTTACTTTTTTCCAAGTGGTTATTTAAAATCTCCTTTCAATAACCACACACAGATATTTAAGAGGTAATGAGTATATAACGGACTTACAAATAATATTCTCTTTAATCATTGATATTAAAGAAATTCCTCCCTTTTCTCCCCTCGTTCCGTCGAGATGCAGCAGCCGGTTTTAAGACGGGCGTGGTTGTCTGAGATGTGACGTCTAACTAAATCAACTGGATGAGTGGTTTCCCACTCACCCCTCCACCAGCGTTGTTGCGCTGCACTCATTGTGGACTGCTTTATATTCTTACGTAACACTGCAGCAAATTATTCTTATTCTTTTCTACTTATTATGATTGAGTGGATGGTAGAGATTTCTCTAAGTTTGCACATAAATGTATAACCGTTACCGCTACCGAATCAAAATATGGTAGTTATATAATACTCTTCATGTTATGTTAAAATAGCATATTTACTAAATAAATATTTGCTAAAATTAAATTATTACATGATTTATAAATAATTATCAATAAATTAATTCCTTTTTCATTTCAAAATGATATATAAAGAGAAAATATTACTTCATTTCTAAATGTTGTTTGTGTAATCTAATCCTTATGGAATACTCATTTGCTGTACTGTCTTTCGCTAGAAGAGGTTCTCGCCGCACGAAGCTGCTGGCAATGTCTAAATCTTTTTATATTAAATTAATTAAAATCAAGAGCCACCATTAAGTCCCGAATAGCTGACAGGTGTATTTCTTAATTAAAAATATCCAAATATATAATTTAAAACTAAAATTAACGAATTTATGAAAAATTTAGCCTTTATTAATATTTTTACCCAATATTTTAATATGTAAAATTTGAAAAAAAAGTTCTCTTGAAAAGGGATTTTTACTATCATGCATAGTAATGCAAAATTTACCTGAATATTTACCACTTATTAAATGGAAGCATTTTAAATTTTTATTATGAAAAAAAGATATATGATACATATAGAAATTTATTATATATTTTAATATATATATATAATAAAACAAGGAAATACCAATGAAAGAGATATATTTTGTTAAATTTATCAATGTTTTTCAACATATTAGATAAATTTCTCGAGTCCTCTAAATTTTATAAGCAATTAAAAGAATTTCTATTACACAATTTTTCATAATTTTTTAATATATCAGAATTTTTTTTTGTTCAATATTAAGTTTATGCATTTGTTAACAAACAATTTTGGTGTGTTTACAAAAAAATTTTTAAGACAACGTTTCGCAGAATTAGTATTTTGTTATTCCCATACATAAAGGAGTTTGATAAATGTATTATTACATTTTTAAAGGAACAATATTAGGATTATTATACATTAGTTGGTTTTCCTTCAACCTTTTCAATAGAATTCTGTATTTTCTATGAGGTCTTCTCGAAACCTGCAGAAGGAAAAATACAATTGCTCCCGAATTCGGGGACATACAAAAACTCGGAAAATGAGAAATCCTAGTAATGACATCATAATAAATCCCTGCTATAGAAAACAAAATCAAAGGGAAAAAGATGGATTGGTATCAAAGATTTATATATGATGCAATTACCAGATACGATTCCAACTTTTACAAGTTTTCGTTGCTATAGTTACAATAATATTAGGCTTTTTCCGTAAGCACGCAACAGATGTTATTTTCTAAGGGTCGGCAAAAATTTTGAGAAAAATAGAAGTACTATTTCATTTGTCGTAAAGGAAAAATACATGTGTATTTTTATTTTCTTTTGTAGATCAGGTTCTGTCAGGTTCTTTGGATACATTTATGTTTGTTTACCTTCTGAAAAAATCTTTTTAGACTTCTTGTATGACATCCATCGAATAAGTTTCACATACAGATCACATCAGAAAACACTATTTTAGACTTTCAGTGATATCATTGTTAATTTTAAGCATGATTCAATTAAAAAACAATTATAAATACTATTAAATTAATCATGCCAGTGCTTCTCAAACTTTCAATATTTGAGACCCAATTTTCACATAAACATAATTTTCATCATGCCCCTTTCATTTTATAATTATATATTGAATTCAATAATAATATGCTTTGATGCTAAAGCTACAATACGATTTGAATTATAAACTGTACATATTATCAAGATAAGCTTTATATTTTGCATATTATTTTATGTATGACAAGGCCATGGGTTTACTGGTAATTATTAGACTTGTTCTCTACTTAATTTTTTTTAATTAAT
Source organism: Trichonephila clavata (assembly GCA_019973975.1). Taxonomy (NCBI): domain Eukaryota; kingdom Metazoa; phylum Arthropoda; class Arachnida; order Araneae; family Nephilidae; genus Trichonephila; species Trichonephila clavata. The sequence continues at coordinate 30,438 of BMAO01019556.1, read as the reverse complement.
TATCAAATACATTGTGGAGAAATACATTTTTAAGTGTATTACATCAGTGTAAATGTGTATTTTACTTTATTATTATTATGTCAGAATGTATTTTGTTTCACTTTCTTTCAGTAAATTAATAGGTATTTTTGAATAATCTTTTTTTTTTCGACTTTTTTACACACTTGTCCACCCATGTAGGGTTATCACGCCCGCTAAGGGGCTTACCCCGTAGTTTAATGACAGTGCTAATTAAGCACAATTGGTACAAAATTCTTAGTGTAATATGTTGTCTTAAGCTACCTAGCTTACAGCTCGGTAGATTATATATAAATAATGATTTATTCTCATTGTATAATAATATTGTTAGAACTATATATATATATATATATATATATAAATTTATCTTATGAAGAAAGTAAACACTTAAATATGATAAAGAGATAATTTTAATTTTTATATCATAAACTTGGTGCTTTACGATATTGCTTGCATTTTAATATCTCTGCAATCTATAATACTAGTGTAATAATTTATTATGTTATTACTGGGTTAAGACTGAAAGTAATGAACAAATTCTCGGGGTAAAATAATATATTTAATAACATAAAAATATCACAGTTACATAGTACGGATACTTAGTCGTTATAAGACAAATAAAGGTTAATATTTAGAGGAACAATTAGCTTAAATATAGTCCAGGATTGGACAGCAAGGTGAGAGACCTCACTCATTGGAATCCAAGCCCTTTCTGACGTTAAAAGCAGTGGGTTATAAGTTCACGGTACTGTTACAAATATGTCCATATTGTGGTGGCATCTACATTTCAGTTTTGAAAGTATAGCGAGCTTTACGGTGGGGAAAAAATAGTTTGCATTTTAAACTTCTACGAATTTTATAACATAATTCTTTTCCACATTTATTAGTAATACCACTGATAGACTTATATGGTTAGATATAATAAAAAAATTCTCATATTAAAACTCTACTAGAATTCTCGTACATTTCTACTTTACAAGTAATTATTTCCGCACATGTAATAAATACATAATAAATCATTACTTCATAGTTATTGAAACGCGAGTGAATTGTATCAATTTTAGTAAATAATAAACTCTTTTTAAGGAATGTGAATCGTGTAACACAAATGGAACAAATATGTTTCAGATATTACTGACAAAATGGGGGGGGGGGAGATTTTCTCTAACTAACAATTTATTTGACATAAATGTGTATGGATGTGTAACTTTAATCAAATTATACCTTTTCTATTTTGCGTATGATGATATCTTTCGCCCATTGCTATGCTTTTTATGTTAAGTGTATTTGCTGTGTTTCATATGCTTAGCATATGTTTAATCAATTAATCGTCAGCCTAATTATCAGAATGCGTAATTCCACGAAATGAAATAAGACTTGTGATGTCATTTAGCCCTTTCGGGACGTAGGACGCAAAGGCGTGCGTACCGCCCGCGCCAGAGAGTTTTGTGTAGTTAAGCCTAAATGGATGTAATCGGCATACAGATTGTCTGAAATATCATTATCATAATATGCAATTTACAGAACAATCATGATATATTATTTATCATTATCACTACTCTCAAATTCTAATTTAGAATTAATTTTGCATAATTCTGATATTCCAAGTTCAATTAAATATTTTCAATGCTTCGACCTTGAAAATGTAAAAAAAAATGCTAATAATTTTGTCTACTAGATCTAATTATCCATTAAAAACTACACTGCAAACCTAAACCAAATGCTCAAGAGAAAATAAATCTCGTATCTTCACTATAAACAAGAACCACATGTTCATTTGAAGAGCAATCGTAAAACGTTCAATTCGGAAACATTCCTTCTTCCCCTTATGTTCATAAAACAAAAACCACGTGTATGTGAGTAATATTTTTCTCATTTCGAGAAGAAGGTCAGATCTACATGTATCTCAAACCTTATGCATATATAATGCCATCTATTGCCAAAAGATTGAGCTTAAAAAACGTTCCAAGTGCGTGACTCGTATATGGTACGCTGGACTACTGTCGGTCTGATAAGAACGCGTAACTCCTTTTGGATAAATGCTTTTGGACTCCATTTGGAACTTCACCTCAGCTGTAGACGTTGGAAATAACAAAAATTAGAAAAATTAAGGAAACAAAGTTCAATAACAAGAATAAATATCCGAGGAAATTCAAATAGTAAAGTAAATTTATAAGGCTCACTTCAGCCTTAAATGTAGCTAATAATCACTTTTTTTTAAACTTGGTATATTGAATACTCAACATAACACAACCAACAATTTAATAACTCACTAATAAAATAGTAAAATGTTTTCTTTGCATGAAAAACACTATACTTAATTAATATAAAGCTCAGCATTTAATTAAAAATTGAAAGTTGTATTGTACCCCTTGAAAAAATCAACAGATTCCCCATTCTTTTCTAAAATAATGATGGGAAAAACTACGTCTCACCATTTTTTTTTTTTTTTTTTTTTTTTTTTTTTTTTTTCATGTGTAACATTTTTTATAAAAATTTTAATACATTTTGTAAATGCAAAGCATTACTATTAGATTATGCAGAAAATAATTAAAAACCTTTTTCTCATGTGCAAAAATTGGACCTTATCACAATAAATATGCACAGAAATATTAAAAAATAAGATTTTTTTTTATTAAATTTTAAAAAAGTACAGATAATTATAGCGGCTTTTACTTTGTAACTAATTTAATCTCATTACTAATTTTAAGTTCAACAGGAGTGTGTTTCTTTCTTCCCTAATTCTCTTAAAAGTTTTTCCCCCATTAAAGTTAGATCTAAACAAAAATTACGGCCTAGGAGAACTTTCCAAAAGAATTAAACTTTCAAACCTTGCTCTAAGATTAATACCACTTTTTTCAACATTAAAAGGGCAATATAATGTTTCTTAATTTATAATGAACTATATTCTAGTAATATGCATCATGTTACAATTATAGGACATAAAATATTAAACTTTTTAAATTTAAGGACATAAACACTAAACCTTTTTTTAAAATTTTCCCATGGTCATAAGTACAGTTAGATTTAACTTTCTTATCAAAAATATATCTTATTTAAGTACTTAATGGAGTCAGTAACGAAGATAAAATTAAAGTAAAGAAATAAGATTGTGAAAAAAAATTAGAATTTCCTTTGAGAGCATAGATTAGGATTTTGCGGGAAAAGGTTCAAGTCGAAAAGCAAACTGAAGTAGAATAATTTAAAAAGTACTTTTTCAGTTTTCTAAGCCATTTGAATATTTTTTCTCTAATGGAAGCTTTGCTTAAACAAAATGGATATGAACGCGTAAGTAAATAATTAAAATTAAATATTATATTTTTTGTAGTAGTATAAGACTGCTTTTTAAAGTTTAAAAATTGCAAAAACCACGTAAAATATTTTATTTATAAAAGATCCGCTAAGAAAATTACATGAAAAAACTCTAATCCTTTTCAACTTAAACCGCTATTATTACTTAGAGACAACTTTTTTTATTGAAATATGTGTAGCAAATATTTAGCACCAAGCATCAAGCTCTTTTTTTCTTTTACGAGTAAAAAAATCCAAATATTGGTTTTCTTTTTTTTTCTTGCTATAATATGTTGTTTTGCTTTATTTCTGATTATTCTTTTCAGAAACAGAAATGTAAACAAGTAAGAAAAAAATATTATAGATTTTTAGGAAATGTTTCAAAGAAAATGTTTATTTGGGGAAAATAAATGTATTAAAATGCTTTCACAATGCGTGAAATCCAAAACTCCAAATTTATAAATAAAAACTTAGAATTTTTTAATTTATATATTTGCCTTCGATATAGTTTTCCAGGCAAGTATATAAGATGTACTTTTCCCTTTTCTTTAATACAATTCAACATATCATATAAATTTAAATTTTATTGTTTATATATATTTTAATTTACATTGTTTTTATATCTTTCCTGTTAAGAAACTATTTTTTAAGACATTTTACACAAAAAATTATAACATAAAAGCAATAAACTGCTCTGAAAGTATGAGCTTATTAACATTGTACTCTAAAGAAACTCGAGGGGAGTTGTCAATCACGTAACTGTGAATGGAATGTAAGCAGAAGCTAAGAAATGAGGACGACACCTGAGTGTGTGTGTGGGCTCCATACTTTCGAAACTGCGGAACTAAATCAAAATAAAGACTTTGAGCCACATCAGATTCAACGTGCAACAGCCCCTCTACATGGTGGGAGTTCAGTAGCACCAGGACTTAAACACGCAACTCGACAACGTCAACCACGAGTTCGAGAACATGGTCCCAATAGATTGCTGCAATCAGGTTCAAAGCGTAAGATTTCATTAAAATATAATGAATAAACAAAGAATGCTGATTGTTTTTTTAAAGATTTGGAGTGTCAATATAAAATTTTTCTGGGAGATTCTTATCATAATTAAATAAATAAAGACTAGAGATTATAATGTTAAAAGGGGATTACTTAAATATTTGTCATTTTAGACAATAATTTTTTTCAGATTAGTTATTTCTATATTTGATAGTTTAATAAGTAGAAATAAAATGTAAAGGCTCATAGAACCTTCAGTTGAAAGTTGTTTATTCAGTATATCAAATGTTTTTAAAACTGTCCAATACACTCAGTCCTATTGTAACCCCTTGCGTATAATATGAACACGAGATTTTTTTTCCGCTTATATAAAAATGTCAACGTTGAAAGAAACAGAAAGCCTCAACCTATGCTATCTCAAATTATGAACCACACCGCGGCAGCGAATTTTGCCAATTCACTATAAGAAGCCATTTAAACAACATACACTAAAAACATCAATATATAAGAGAAAATAATGTATTAAATTATGATCACATAAGATAATAAATTATTTATATATAACTTTAAATTCTGGTGTGAAAGGAATAAATAATGATTTCCTATGTAATAAATATAAATGGAGGCACATTCGCTTACTATGCATAATCCTGGTTAACCGCATAGTATAAAAATTAATTTCATGCTGTTATTGTTAGAATTGGATAAAAAAATCCCTTGTCATATTCTCGTAATTATAGATTTTTGTAATAGTATTCAATATTTTTTCTCGCCGTTTTTATTTGACATATATTTTTTGTATCCACTGTATAAGCATGTAATTCAGTAAAATTATTTCCATTTACTCTTATTGGTCAATTGTCTCCACTGCTTACAAATTATCTATTTTTTTTTAATATTATCGAGTTTGAAGAATATTTTTCCCGGGAAAAAAACTATTTTGCAAGCTTTCTTATCATGAAAGAAGTCATGCTGTTTTCTTTTGCCCTTTATTGATTTTATTTGCATTAACATGAGAGTAAAGTAGTGAAAGTATCAAAACTCAAGGGGCAACAATATGCAAATATTCGGATGGCAGTAGCTTCGCGTAAGAAAAACATGAATCTTAGGGCTTTCATTTGTAATTAAGTAATTCATGTATAAAACTTTCTGTTGTAATTATGGACTCATGAAGGGAATTAACATGATTTGAACGAGGAATGCTAACAGGGATTAGACACAAAAGCATTCCATTTTGGAATTGTTAGAGTTCAGTTCTCTTGGATCCACAATGAGAATATATAATTTTAGGCATCATCTCTCACCACGGACAACGCAGTAGTCGAACGCATCTACTTAATGACCAAGACCAGTAATGTTTGTTAAGATTACATAACAGTACATCAAACAACAGTAATAATAGATGGGGTAGAAGACCGACTATATATCTAGTGATTTTACTAACAACTGTCATCGGGACTGGATTTATGAACTTATTGGTTGGACTTAGTTTACTAGAAAAACGTTGCTTGAGCAGATGAGTCACGTTTCTAGTGCCTAAAATTTGAACTGGATGGAGTCCACATGTGGTTATATATCTAAATTATCAAGAAGCCATTGTATAAGTTTGTGGCGGTTTCATAATGATATAGATCCAATATTATGGTCAAACTGAACTGGTTGACTAGAAATTAACATGTTCAGCTACTTGGAGGAAAAAACATTTGCAGCTATCCATGCAGCTTCATGCACGACGATGGACTTTTCCAGGATGACAATATACTCTGGAAAATTACAATGAATGATTTGGCTATCTAGATAGCCATATATGAATCCTATCGGACGTATATGGGACATAATCAAAAAGCCAATGTTCGAACTCTTGCATCGGCAGTACTTTTGCAATCATGGCCGACTACAGATGCAGCTTGGTTGAATATTTCTTTAGAAGACTTCCGACTATTTGTTGACTCAGAACTGCATCGAGTTGTTGTATTTCATCCGACCAAAAGATGTCAACACAATATTAGAAGGCATCCCATGACTTACAGCACTTCAATGTAATTAAAATAAAATAGAAATAGAGTACGTCAACATACTTACTTCATTTGAATTCTTGAGTGGTAATGATTTCATTAGAATTTTTTTATTAGATTTAATTCAGAACATGCTGTACATTATCAGCACTTATGTGCATAATAATATTTACATAATTTACTTAACATCTGCATATTAATTTTTAAAAATTAAATAAATAAACAAATTTTCCAAAATATATAATTAATAATTTTTCTCTATTAAAAACAGAAATAAACGGACTAAAAAAGCTCAAAGAATACAAAGATTTGCATAAATATTTAATGTATTATTATACAAGTGTGATGTCTAAATATTCAATGATTTAATAGTTGCATGGTTAGTTAGCATTATAAATAGGTGCAAAGAAATATTGAAAATACTCTATTAAGATCACAATAGAAAAAAATAAGTAAATATAGTGCCATTCTTCTGTATGAAAAACTTCCAAAAACATTTTCCCGCTAAAGAAACTTCTTCACAAATCGCAACAGACGATTTTTTCCCATTTTGGCAATGAAAAGCATATAATCAAAAATCCTATCGTATCGTGCATCTCTATCGCATTCGTATCAAAGGAAAGAGAGGGAAAAGAATTTCCACTATGAAAAGAGAAATAAATCGAGTCCTTCGTATTTCTTTTTTTCCCTCTGTTTATGTGGCTGCAAACAATTGTCCTTTTCCCTTTGAAAGTGAAATAAACACGCTTGTAATAATTTCCTTCTCATGGTATACAGTGGACTCTGTATGAATGCAGAAATAGTTTGGTAGAAATGAAACTCGAACAGGCGAGAGAGAGAGAGAGGACGTGTTCGGTTTTTACGGATGAAAATAATTAAGATGGATCGGTTTTTGTATATTTATGTTTGGTTTTTTTACATTTTGAATTTCAAAAAGGATTTGTGCTTTTATATTCATGTTCACTATATGGTTGAGTTGTAATATTTATTTTCATAAAGTATAGACACTTTTTCGGTTGATCTCTGTGTGTGTAACAGTGGGGGGAAAATAAGATATCTCCTAAAAGTAAATTAAATTTATTTTAATATTTTTACAAAATATTGCGTACAAAATAAAGATCATATAATATTTTAAAGATAATATATCTTAAATCTCATACCTCTTTTAAGATTTATAAAATTTATTCAACCCGTTCTTTTAAAATACAGTTTCCACAAATTGAAATTAAATATTTTTTCTACGGTTAAATAAATTATGAATCCTATTTTCATGATTGAAATTATTTTTAAATAAAGTAAAATCACTAAAATGTACTCTTATAGCAATAGATTAATATATAAAAATAAGGTATGATAGTTAATTTTTAAATGAATATAATTTCGAATGTGCCACTAATTTTTTTTCTCCAAAAATGCTATAACTGTGCTACAAATTGCTCTAAAATATTAGTGAAATTAGTTAAAAGGATACTTATATCGCAAATAATCTTAGAAAGATTAATAGAACATTAAAAATTATTAAAATACCAGAACGTATAGCAAAAAATTGACATAGAATGGATTAGCGTAAGCCATTAGATCTTTTTCAACAATTTGTGGTAACTTCTGATTACTCCTTACATCCGAACCCTCTTGTCTACCTGTAAACCAGGCTAGAGGTATAGAAGGAATAGAATAACCCACAGACATTATTTCCAATCTAAGTAACTTATTAATTCTTATTAACAAATATTGATCAGACACAATACAATTCTAATTAAGGTATATGAACTATGGTAGAGTTCAGAGGTGAGATACTCTAATGCGGGGATAATATTACAGACCCTCAACTGAATCTAAGACAGCTTAAATACGCTCAATTACAACTACGTCACACACTAATAACTAGCTTCTACTTAATTAAGAACACAATACCTGAACCTTTAATGTAGCGGATCCTACACTGTAACTTGCAGGCACTATCTTAGGCTTGTTCAATGTCGTAGGTTCCACGCTCTGCAATCCTTTTACTAATTTTCGAACTTCAAGTTCACTCCTACTTGTACACATCTACGTATCAACTTCAGCTTGTCAACAGCAACGTGTCAACAATCACTTGCTCCCTTCGTTTCCTTCACTTTACTTCATTTGACTTAACTTAACCTCTTATTTCACTCTCTGACAACTCGCGAAAACCGAATTTATGTAAAGTACCTCATTTACATAAACCCCGTTTGGTTTCTCGATGAAAGTTGGTTGAAATAAACGTTTTGTTTTAAAGAGAAAAGAATATATTAATAGAACCGCGTATAGATCCGTCACAAATTTATCATTCTAAAATGATTTTCCTTATTTCTAAGTTATAAAATTTATTAATTAATGTCCGTTTTCATTATGTACGCATGCTGTGTTCATTTGAATTAAAACCATAAATATTGTTCTATAAGTTTTCCTGAAAAACTATGCATATATTTCTTCAATGCAAAATTCAATCTGTAGTGAGCCTTAGTTTGCGTTAGTGTAAGATGAAACTAAAGAAAAGCGCATTTAAAATAAAAACTTTTATTTAAGCTAATTTAAAATGTAGCACTTACGGAAAACCGTCCACCAATTTCGCCAAAAAAAAGACGTCGCCAATTTAAAAAGATTATTAAATTCTGTCATCGTTATTATTATGTTCATACATGAGTGGGAACGGTATTGGCTGTGCATTGCGATATTTGACGACGTGTTTTGACTTGATGAAATTAGTTGACAGTATAATACATAAGTAAGCAAAATCTAATATGATTTCAACTATCAAATGAGAACCAGTTAGCTTTAATTAATTATGTTAAATATTACTTATCTGAAACAAGTGGTCAATAAGACTTCCTAGATCCGAACTCTTCTAGAGTTTCTTACAATGATAATAAAACTACAAATACAATGCCAAGTTATGCAGATATTCTACAAAAGAGCATTCATAAATATTAATTAAGTGATACCTATCTTCTAAAATTTTGGTACCAATATCCTCCGTGAGAACTTGTTTCATTTAATAAATAGTGAAACTCCTTTACATGCGTCACGGTTCTTTCACAGAAAGACGTTCTCAAAAATCAAACAATTCATGAAAGGAGTTTTCCCTTTGAATAGTGTTAGATGAAACGCGGGAAGAAATCCGTTACAAGTCCTAAAGAAATGTTTACTTAAAAATAAGTTGATTTTATTAAAAAGTATAGTAATCAATATGTGTAAAATTTATTCGAATAGTTAAAATGAAAAAAACAAAAAATAAATAACAAAGATATTAAAAAAAGCTTTAATAAATTTAAATTTTATTTACTTTGAGTACTTTTTTCTTTTAATGTGTTTTAATACCATGCAATATTTAAACTAATTATGGTTTAACATTCATTCCATATCTAATCCGTGTTTCGTCCTCAATATTATGCTTCATATAAGAGACCTTCATTTTCAAAACGCAGTCATTACTGGTTTCGATGTGATGAAAACAGGAAATTTAATGTTTTATTGCCGAAATTGTGTTCCCTTCTGTTTTAAAAAAAATTAAAAGTAAAAAACTCTAAATACTGCTTCGGTATTGTTTTCCGAGTTAACTAACATAAGGGTAAATAGGATATGTAAATAATATTTTATAATGGAGAACAATAATCCTAATGAGCAGTTTCTTAACAAAAGTATAACTAAGGTAAATACGTTAAGGAAATAAGGAACATAATGCAATATTTGCAACTTTAAAATATCCTACAATTTGAAGAAATTCTACGAGATAATTGAATTTTAAAGGAAATGAAACGGGAAGTCGATTTCTAAAAGAAAAAAATTCGCAAATGAGAACGAAAGACTGTGTTAGTAAAGACTGTGCAAGTAAATATTTTCAGCAAGTATAATTATAAAGATTGACTGTTCCACTTAAAAATTTGTATATTTCGTAACTCAAATCAATGAGATTGAGTAATACAGTGCTCAAACATCACAATTTCCTATTGTTAAACATCTTGAAATAGTGTGAGAAAGCTCCAGTTAATTTTTACACCTTCTATAATTTGATGTTACTGATAACATTCTGGGAGAAGTAACAGTTACACGAAAAATGAAATTAAATTGTGCTTAGATATTATCGCAACTTATTGGCGACATTACATGAAACGAAGCAAATGGTTGCCAATTCAGAGTGTACGATACATAGAAAATTGAGGTTGCCAAATTGGCGTGTTATTAATAGAGTTGGCGATTGTTGCGATAAAACGTAAGTACCGATTAAACTTATGAAATCCATCGTTTTTACGAGTAAGATCTTCTGAAGGGGCACTGCCTTCTGACGATGAATGTGTTTTAGAACAAGTTCTCAAATAATACAAAACATTTTAGATTGATATAATTATTACAGAATGTAAGACTTCTTACATAACTTTCATAAAATGAAAATAATTTAAATGCAAATACAAATGTATTCTCCAATTTCATGAATTTCTTTCAACTTTTGAAATAATTTATTGAGTAACTTATTTTTGTCAATCTATGCAAACTTGTTATAAGGTTTCTATTAATTTCTTAGTCTTCCTATGTGATATTTTTGTAAACGCTTTCCTGTAGAAAGTATCCACAACATAAGACGGAAACTTAACGTATGGGAAATATTTCAGTTGCAGCAATGACATCATTGTTTACCAATTTAAGATACAAGATATAAAAGGAATAAAATAATTTCAAATAAAGTCTGAGATAAGAAATATATTTTGTAAATCTCTTGATAATATAATTTATTTTTAGAATTTTTTAAAATTTTCGTAAGGACAACCACATTGATTGTTATTAAAAATATTCCCTGTTTTTATTTTTCATCAAAGTTATTTTTGTTATCACTATTAGATTTATATACCTATATATATATATATATAATGCAATAATATACCTACTTCTTCCAAAAAAATATAGCTTGCTTAGTTCAAAATATTAATTTAATTTCTCTTTCCCTCTAGAAAATATAACACCTTTTCAAATTCCTTGCACTTCAATTGACAGAAATAGTTTTTAAATATGAACATCATAAAACTTTACGTTTTAGCAAATCACGTTACTGCTTTTATTAAGGCAATAAGGGAATTAAGCAGTTTTAAACCAGTCTACAATTATTTTAAAAATTACGCTTGCGCTTTTCAATATGTATATAGTGTTTGCCGTTATTTAGTTAAATTATAATAAAATCACTACAAAGTGCATACATATAAAAACATTTTATGACATAAATTACATTTTCATTGTAAAACTATAAAATGTCCGTACTTTTCTTTTCAAAGTTAAAGTAAACTTTATTTTTTTTTATTTAAGTAGATGCATAAATTAGTGGTTTCCTATTTTTCTTCCAGAACAATCAAATTCCAACATCTAGCGATGCATACTTTAAATAACTGTCACTTATTTCAAAATGATAATTTTAAAAACTATAGGAAAAATAAATTGGAATTGTTCAGTTTAGCAATTCCTAGTTAAATTTTGAAATTTTGTACTCACGTGTCACCAAATTGCTCACTAAAGTTGCCGGAACACAGAAGATGACGACCAGTAAATCAGCAATGGCTAGGTTGGCTATGAAATAGTTCGTCACAGTTCTCATTTTTTTAATTCGCATGACGATTCCAATTACCAGTGCATTTCCAATTATTCCCAGAATGAATACAACAACATATGCCACGATAAAAATAAGAGTTATAAAATCTTCATGCCGGAAATATCCTAGATTTTGAATGTTCAGCAATATATTTAGAGTCTCATTTAACAATGGATGAAAGTCATGACTTGCGTTCTTTTCAGTAGGCATGTTTTTTTGTTTTCAAGTCCAAGCAAATTAAATAATTTCTTACACAAACTTTTTTTATATATCTGTAGGAATTAGATTTATTTTTTTTATTATTAAAACTTGCATGCATAAATTTTTTTCGAAAAGACCCATATAAACTCCGAATCAAATCAATAATGAACGAGAAAGCTCCCGAACTATAATAAAATTGCAAGATTCTGAAAACTAAACAAAAAATTTCAACTTTAAAGAGGATTATTACATAGGAGAGTATATTGTTCCTAATGCATACACAAACTCATCTTCATCGTCTGAGGTTCTTAAAACAAATGCATTTTTTCTCAGCCTTTAGTTCTAACGAAATTAATGTCAGTAAAAACAATGCAAATGAATAATCTTACTGTACTGTCAAAGAAAATCAATCACACAAATAAATTATTCACTTAATCCTCAATTAAGAATGTTGTCTTTCAAAAGCTCACAAGGTGATTTAGTTGACTTTTCCGAGAACCAAAAAAGTCCTACTCTAAAAGTAAACAAGAAAGAGTTAATATCAGTACCTTTCATCCGGTCGGAAGAACCTTTTCAAATTTAAAATATATCTTTTGTAACCTTTAGAACTAAAAAAAATGTAAGACCACTTCGTTACTTAAACTCTCTGCTGTTTTGGTAGCAAACAATCTGAAGCATAGATACATTAAACTTAAGCAACCAACAATTCTTTCGAATCTGTTTTAATCAGAATTTACAGAAAGAAAAATTCTGAATCAACCGCTTACGTTTTCTTCAATGTTTTTCAAGTCAGTGTTACAACTGGTAAATTTTTATTTGTGCAACGGTACATAAATTGTTTTGAAACATGTTTAAGACGCAGGTGTTAACCGAATTAGATGCGTTTTTAGAAAAGCATGAAACGCAGATGGAAATTTTTTTTTCTCGACTTCTTTATATAGGTGCAAGCGAAAATGTTTTGATTGCGCAGATGTATGAAATCTCTCGTGATTTTCTATTCTATAGCCTACGTATATTTTCTAATTAACTTACCGGTATGGAGTTATTTAATGGTTAAAAATCACATTTTTATTAATTACTCTAATGTGAGCAAAAGTAATATACATAAATTGGGATTATTTGTGAAATTACGTGAAAGAAAATATTCCTAAAAATATATATATCTTTCATTATATTTACTATTTCTCTTCCATTAACTAAGGGAGAGAAATAGAAAAAAAAATAATGCATACATATATTTCAAATGCGTTATAAAAAGAAATCTATCAAAAATGTTGTAATTGAAAAATACACTTAAAAATTGAATATTATACATAATCTTAATTGAATTGTAAAATAAATGAAAAACTGCTTATAAATTGGGACATGAAAATATCTTAAAAGTTTTAAAATACATTTCTTGAGCAGCAACTTTATAAGTTTTCGGACAAAACATTTAATATATTATAATTTTTAAGAAAAACATTGAATGTTTCTAAAGAAAAATCATTTTTAAAATCTTTGTCTCTTGTTTCTAACTATAAAAACATAAAATATCTATTAGTAAGTTGTTATGATTTATAGTAGTTTTTACTTAATGAGTTAATAAAACGGTGCACAAAAATTTGATAAATGTACTTAATTAAATATATTACAACTAAATAAGTTTATTTAATTATGTGATAATTTAAACTTTATTATCATTAAAAAATAATAAATATGCTACATATAAATTAAATTATATCTTTATTAAAACCTACTGAATTCTTCAGTTAAATTATACGTATACTAGCCGTTTATCACCCGCTTCACTGGGTATTTCATGATGTTTTACAAATATAAACTGGATATATATATATATATATTATTGATATCTAAGTCCCCTAGCATTAAGAATTCGATTGTATAGAAAAATATACTTATATTTGTGACTCTCTCCTCTCTTATTTGTATTTTCTAATAATCTCTAAAATTGAAATATAGAATGATGCTTGCACTTTCGTAACCCTATCACCAAGTGGATTTCCACAAAACCAATTTTCGGTGGAATTCTACTCCGTAAAATAAACATGCAACTCTAATTTAAAGTCTAAATCTAAGAGAGAAAAAACGAAATTTTTATTATAAATACCCCCTTTAATCCTGTTGAGAGTCGTTCACCAAAATAACCGTTCCTTGCGGATTTCAATTCAACAAAAGGAAAATGAAAACAGAATTCCATTATTATAGTCCTTGTAGCTCGAATAAAGGAATTTTTTTTTGTCAATACGTGCCAATAACACGCTGCTTCTCTTAGGAGTTAATTTCAGTAAAATATTTCTTAGTGGATCCCTATTCAACAAAAGAAACAAGTTTAGCAAATTTTAAGTATGTAGGTCTAACAATTCAAAAACAGGAATTTTTTTTATTTACCTCCCCTTGACCCCTCGCAACCCTCCTTGGGTCGATTTTCATTTTACTCTTTGTTAGAGGAACTCTATTCCATGAAAGGAACATACCTAACAATTTTCAAGCAGGTAGGTCTAATTGTTTAAAAATGGAAATACTTATCTATTACGTTTCTTAATCCTCCCGAAATGAAGCTTAAGGGTTGATTTCCAAGAAACCAATTTTGTAGCGGATCTTTATTGTACGTAAAGTATCTGCTTCCGAAATTTCTAGACTTTACGTCTAACAGTTTAAAATTGGGAATAATGATCTATAACGCAACTTGAGCCCCCGCAACGCCACTTGGGGGTTTGTTTTCAAAAAACCCATTTTGTAGAGGGACTGTACTCTGTGAAAGGAATCTGCTTGCCAAATGTGAACACTGTGCATTTAATAAATTAAAAATGGAAATAATTATCTATAACTCCCCTTAAGCCCTTGCAAGGCCACCTGGGGGACGATATTCACAAAACACATTATATAGCGGATCTTTACTCCATGAAAGTATTCTGCTTATTATATTTCAAGACTGTACGTCCAATAATTTAAAAATGGAAATAATTATCTCTAAAGCCTTATTTAATTAAGCTTATTTAATTTCATGTTTTTAATTCATGCGTTCTGACTCCTCACCTTAAATCCCATTCAGTTATGCAAACGCACAAGCAATATATTTAATACGAGTATTTCTATTAAACAAGAAAAACAAGGAAAAGAAAACAAGCAAATGAATTCCCTCTTCCGCTTAAAGTACATTACAACAATTGCTGAGAGGAAACTTTTAGAAAACTGTGCACATCGAAAAGAAGTATTGACAGTCATAACTGCTGACATCCTTTAAGCCTCAAGGGACAACAGCAACGCACAATATCTTAAATTTCAATATTGACATCAGGAAAACTGCAAAAGAGTTTTCTTCCAATTTTGCAAACACACATTCAATCTCGGAACAATACATCAACTTGCTTTATGAATCGGTGTTCAAAAAACTGCAAACGATGAAATAACTTGGCTGAATAAATTATTTTTATTTTATTTTTTTTTACTCTGACACATGCTAGAACAAAATGAAACAAGGAACAAAGAAAAGAAAATATGTTGAATAATTCTCGAGCTTCTTTCTTTTTTTTAGTTAACACTAGAAAAAGCATAAGTATTCCGGAGAGTTATTTCTCTCTTTCTCATTATTTACAACTTTTACCTTTTGACGTTCCCTTTCTGAGTGGAATTCTTTTATTCTAAATTAGTGAATTGTTACAGAGTACGAAATCTTAGAAAGTTTTTTAAGTTGTTCTTGAAGTTGTTCAAATGTTTCCCTACAGAAAATGGATTTAAGAATGTTTCATGTCTGATAATTGTTAGAAGATATTTATTTTTACTTCTTGGCGGAAAAACAAATATTATTTTTTTTTAAAATTTTTAACTTTACTTAGACAAAATGATCTCATACATTTTGTACTTGATTCCAACTGTCTCAATAAACAATCCCTAATATGTTTAGTATTATTTAATGTTTATATCATATAGAGTCACTGATATTTAGACCCCCTGTATATTTAGACCCACAGGAGTCTTTGACGACCTGCAAGGGGTTCACACCAGCGAAAAAATAATTTGGGGGTCCATGAGGTGTAAATGGGGGTCTATGATAGTAACTCTTATTAACCAGATCGTGACTATAATCCTTAAAAAAATTGATCGTGGAAACCAGATTTAACCAATTTAACTAATTTATTTATTAAATTTAGTGAGGTTAATTTGTGGTTACTAGGTGATAATATAAACTGGATTAAGACAAGGACCATTTCAGCATTTCTCTCCAAAATTAAGCTAAAGAAATATAATATTGAGCGTCGCGAATTTTCTGAATTTCTCACAGATAATCTGTCAGAACATTTTAACCTACATTAAACATTTAAGTGCCCTTTACTCAAATTTTGAAACAAGGTTTGAGATTGCTCTTTTTATAGTAATAATCACAGTAGACCATGAATTCATATAGTCATATTGAAACAAATGTCCTTTTACAACAGTAAATGATCAGAATATGCCCTAAAGAAGATCTTAAAATAAAGTTTAGAAAAGGATGTCAGCAATTTTGGTTTTAAAATGACATACTAGTTATCGGTCACAAATTATGGAATATCATGAGAAAGTTTTTAATTGCTTTTCCTAGTGAGAGGGAGTTTCAGTGAGTTTACCAATCTCAAAAATGAAAAGTTTTTCTTGCGGTCCACCACGACAGTCAAAAAACCAAATACAGTAGAGCGTCGTTTATCCGAACGTTTATTATCCGGAGCGTCAAATATCCGAACTAAAGTCTGGATACGTTTTCGAACAGTGCAATGCTCAACAGTTGTTTCGTGTGAGGCCAAAAATGACAGGAAAATCCAAGGTGAGGGATATTTGGGGAATTTCAGTTGTGTGTGATTTGGTAAACATCTGCGCGGAATATTAGGTCAGTTTGTTTCAAAGTGAGGGGTGTATACGTTCTCTTTTGTTGAGTTGCGAACTGCTATGGCTTCTAATTTAAAATGGAAGCGCAACGTCTTGAACATAGGGACAAAACTTGAAATATTGAACCGTCTCGCAAAGGGAGAAATTGAAGCGTCTCTAGCACAGTTTTATAAAGCAGGAAAGGCAACGATTTCTGACATAAAAAAAGTCGAGAAACCATTTTGAATTTTGTGTAAAAACTTGACTCTGAACATGGGGCGAAGAAAAGGAAAACCATGAGGGAAGCAAACGAAAAAGAATGTAGATTTCAAGTGCTAAATGATAACGAGATTGTGACTTCCGTGCAAGAATCCGACCCTGCCGACGATGAAACGGATGAAGACAAGGACAAAAACAACAACGAAAGTAGCAAGGGTCCATCAAATGCTGACGCGTTTTTATGCGTTAGAGACAGCTATGGAGTGGTACGAACAACACTCAGGATGCTGTCCTACTCAACTCGAAGCCGTACAATGGTATATTGGTACAGCAAAAAATAAGTGATTATTTTCCACAAATAAAGGTAAAATGGCGACATTTTGAACCTATTTTGCCTCTTCTTCAAGCCCGTTTCTTGCATGTGATGATTTTCAATATTAGTATTGGGTCCGGTTTCATATACTGCATGTATCGCATTCGGATTTCGGTTATCCGAACAATCGCATAACCGAACGGTGTCCGGTCCCAATTGATTCGGATAAACTACGTTCTACTGTACTTCTCTACATTTAAAGATTTAATTCTTTTAAAATGAGTAGTAACTAGCTGTCAAAAAGACATTTAAGCTGATAAATTTTCAAAAATTCCATATAAGGTATGCAGAGGTCTACCTGAAACCGAAAAACATGGCAAGGGGTCTATGAGACAAAAAAAATTGGGAACCTCTGGTTTATATATTTAGCATTTTTTTAGATAAATAATATGAATTAAGTAAAAGTTCATTTCTAGTAGGAATTGCTCTGGAAACCATTTTTTCTTGTAATTTACACACACACACACACACACACATATATATATATATATATATAATAGCCGTTACCAGCTCACTTTGCTTGGTATTTCACGGATTACACGCATGACAATATATTGTTTTTTTTCTTTAAGTTATTGATATCTAAGTCCTAGTATTAAGCTTACAGAAAAAATTTTTAGCCTCCACCCCTTGATTTAAGAAGGAGAGGACTTGAATTTCTTAGGAGCAAGTTTATTGATTTTTAAGTCCCCATAAAACCTCTCACTCGCACTGTGGATTTCTACACAAACCATTTCTAATGGATTGCTGCTCAACAAATTAAACGCGCTAGTCAAATTTCTAACCTGTTGGTCTATTACTTCAAAAAAGGGGAATTTATTTTTTCAAAAATGTCCCTGCAACCCTCCTTGGGAGTGCTTCTACACAAACCATTTATAATGGATTGCTACTCACAAAATAAACGCGCTAGTCAAATTTCTAACCTGTAGATATGGTACTTCAAAAAAGAGGATTTTATTTTTTCAAATATGTCCCTGCAACCCTCCTTGGGAGTTGGATTTCTACACAAACCATTTATAATGGATTGCTGCTCAACAAAATAAACGCGCTAATCAAATTTCTAACCTGTAGATCTGGTACTTCAAAAAAAGGGGAATTTATTTTTTCAAAAATGTCCCTGCAACCCTCCTTGGGAGTCAAACCACAAAAGCGGTTTTCAACTTATCTCTACTCAACAAAATAAAGAAAACAGATATTCAGATATGTACACATTGAAAAGAGGGTTTTTTTTTATCTATAATGACTCCGTAACCCTTCCGCAGTCCCCATTTAGGATAAATTTATGCAAAACTAATTTTATGGATATCTTCTCAATAAAAGAAACATGTTTCTCAAATTTCAAAACTACAGGCCTTATAATTCATAAACGGAAATTTTTGTGTTTCCTTCCCCTGTAACTTCCCTTCTGGATGAACTTTCGCAAAGCACATTCTTCGCTGATCTCAAATCAACAAAAAGAGCATGTTTGTGTGTCAAATTTTAAATCTATATGTGTCGAATAGTAGCTGATATCTCGTGATGAGGGAGTGTGTGTGTGAGCCGCTTTACTCCTATATGTATACCGATGAGTATATAAAATATATGGTGTGCTAATTCAAACTACAACTAGTGAGAGTTTAGAAGAGCTAAGTGGACCAATGACTACCTAAAATAAATTTATCAACTTATTTTTATTAGTAAATAACAGAACTTTGAAAAAAAGCTATATTATCAATGATTTCTCTCTCTCTCTTCAAACTTAAATTAAGAAACATTTTGAACGCTATGAAGCATAGTCATGTGTTTTTATTACTAAATGAAAAAAATTAACACACAAAGTAAAATAAGGTATAAAGTATTTTTCTTTTTAAATTCAGCACATTCTCTCGAATAAAATTGTCCTCAGATCATAGCTTACATTGCTTTAAATATATAACGTACAATTTGGTGGCATTAAAACTCACCGTTCTTGTGATGTATATGTACTGTCTAAGAGGTAGTAATTAACCTTTCGTCAGTTTACACTTCCTACATCCAAATTTTCTCATTAACTTTCCATCAGACACTACACATCTAACAGCTATTACAAAGTCATTACAAAATACCTTAAATAGTTTCTATCAAAAGGGTAAAAGTTACATTTAATTATGAGCTCCTACTTTTAGTCGAATTTAACGTCATTATCTGAATTTAGATTACGTTTAATATATTTGAATAACGTTTATAAATAAATTAGATTAAAGCAGTACTTGTTTTATAACATGTAATGAATACTTAAAGTATTTTTAAGGGTAATTCCAAATTCATGGTACGAATTTTAAGGGTAGATACAGGACATTGTAAAAATCATTTATTGTATAGGAATGTATGGGTGCAAATGACGCGGTGAGGTGCAAAAATAGGGGAAATAAAAGAAAAGAGAAGCGGAGTTATTGGTTGGCTGCGTTATCAGTAGGAGGCGGTAGATGTCTAGCTGCCAATTAACAAGATGCTTCTCAGAAAGGGAAAGCGCCATTCGCAATTGTGCTGACGTCTACGATAGGAGAATTTTCGTAAGCTGTACATATACGGCCGTGCAAATGGTAACGACAGAGCTGCGAAACGAATGTATCACACGCAGTTTCCTGATTGACGAATGCCGGATCAAAGAATTGTTCAGCTGTTACGTCAACTTCGTAAAACACGTTCGCTCTACGTCACCAAACATGATCCTGGTTGACGAAGAGCTGTACACAGTCCAAGACTGGAAGAAATCCTTTTGAACGTTGTGCCTGATAAACCCGAATCAAGTACCAGAGCTGTTGCTCATCCGTAAGTGTGAGTCATCAGGCCGTTGTAAAGTGTTAAACGAAAATCGCTTTCACCTTCCATTTTCAGCGAGTACAAGCTTTGAATCCAGCTTGACTATCCTCTCCGCCAGAACTTATGCTAGTGGGTGGTACAATAATGTGTGCTGCAGATGGTGCTGGCTCATGTGCTGAACAATCGTGAAAAATTATTGAAACACTTATCAACGACGCTTTCAATAAACACTTTGTCTTTCCTTTCGTCTCTTATTTTTTGCGTTTGTGCCACACCGCGTCACTTGCACACATACATTCTTATTCAGTAAATGATTGTCACAATGTTTGTTATAATGTCAATAAATGATTGTTTAAAGTTTGTACCATGAATTCAGGATCACCCTGTATTAACATTATAAATTTATGAAGAGGTTAGCAATATATGCAGACAAAAATACAAATAAAAATGAAATGAAATCTATCTTACTCATCTATGATCTGCATATGATTTGCTTAATATTTTGTAAAGATGAACAAATTTGTTCAAACTATATTTTTTGTTTTATCAGAGTGTAAATGCTTACTGAAACCTTAATGCATAATAATAACCTTAATGTAATGTCCATCCAGTGTGGATGGAGTCTATAATATTTATTATAACTTAATAAAATAAATACCGAATATATGTACTTATCTACATAGCTACAATAAAATAAATTTACTTTTTTAAGACTACATTTAAAGCAAAACGCAAAATACAAAACATATTATAATAATAGCCACGAATATAATTAATATCCAAAGACACATTTGTTACGAAACAATTTAAAATACATTAAAAAATAAAACATTTCCATCTAGTGTTAGTGCTCATAGTTATAATCAGTAAAAGACGTAGTCTGCTTACTGTCAGCCAATTTTTAAGACTTTAGTATATATGTACAACTGCTACTCTTCAGGCGGTCACCCAGTGGCGTAACATACAACCCCCACATCGCGGGGGTGCCAAGACTCTAGGGAGCCCAAAGCCTATGTTAAGTTACGGTCTTGCAATCCTTTGTAAGATCCGACTGAGTCCCAAAACCTGACTTTGCAGGGGAACCCTAGTATTCTCTGTTACGCCACTGCGATCACCCCATAATATCTTGGCGGTCCACCAGACGACCGCGATCGACTTAATGTCCACCCTAGATTTAGACGATAAAGACTGGTCATATTAATGATATTGAACAATGAAATTTAAAGAATAATTATTGACCTAGGTTACGATTTTTCAAAACGTCCATACGCTATTAGCTTTACCCAACAAATGTGATAACTCAAAGCAAACACAATCACAGATCCAATGCCTTGTGAATCACAGCCCAGCACGTGGCAGAGGTGCCCACGAAGAGCTTAGCTATCATCTGATACCTTATTTGCATATAGGCTTTAATTATTTTGTTCCTTTTTTAAAAAAAAAACCGTTCCTCCATTTAATTGTTTTCACTAACGTAATTAAGCGTTACGAACCATCTGACAGCAAACAGTCCAGTTAATGCCCCGGTGTCTAAAACAGTGGAAAATATTAACAAGAAAGTTAATTACAAAGTTGCAAAATTGATTTAGTACGAAAAAACCCATCGCGTACAGTAATATGCAATTTACATGCTATTTCCAGAAACTCCACGGATAGAGAGAGAGAAAGGAAAAACTAATATTCAGCAAAGACCTTAATTTTGGTGTCCAATATCTTATCTCTGCCAGTTACCATGCCCATATTGTCTACTTATGTTATTTCATGCTGAACATTTTGTAGTATAAGTGGTAGCAGGTTTGCGCAAACATTCAGTAACACGTCGTTTAAGAGCACTTGCTGCTTTACTTTAAATGATCTGGTGGATCGAAAAGTCATCTAGAACGATCAGGCTGCCACAGCTTCCTGATAACTTAAGAACGTAATGAGAGGCTTACTATTTAGATTCTGGGTAATATTAAACGTATATTGTTATTTTAGGTATTAAACTAGTAATTGTGCAGTTATAGAGATAGCTTTTTTTATAATTCTCATTTAGGGTAGGAATTTTTTAGGGTATTCTTTTAAAACATGTGAATTCTTACGTTTTAGAAGGATTTTTAATTTTTTCTAGGAAAAAGGGTAAAATAACCCTAATGAACTGTTCCTAACTACTCGAATGCCTCTATGAAAGTATTGAATAGTTATAAAATAATTTAATCAAATGTAATGAAAAATGAATATATATATCTACAAAGAATGTATGTGTAGAAGTAAAGCATCACACAAACACATTTCAATAAAAAGTAGTTAAAAGCATCTTTTTTGCTGGTTTTTTTAAAATTCTGGAATTGTTTTTTTTTTTTTTTATATTTGCTAAAAATTGAATCAGAGTGAACGATTAAATATTGAGGCAAAACTTAAGTAAAAATATATAAATAGCACGCAAAATTTTAAACTATAAAAGTATTATTTCTATACATAAACAATGATTGATTTTGCTTATGTAATGAATATCTGGAAAAAACAAAAACAATTTTTAAAAAAAATACTCTTAAGCAGTTCACAGTATTTTGAATAATTTACTTTGGTGGATCCCATCCTCCAGAAGTACGCTCTCAAAACAGCCACGCTGTTCTTCGTACGCTACTCCTACATTTGCCTTAGATTAGAGTCATATCATACTAATCCTTGATTTAATTTATTTTCATGACTAAGAGTTTTAATGAAAAATCCCGTTGAAATACCTTTTACTATGGTTTTTTATTATAACTATAATGTTCCTTACGTATATATGTAACGAATCGTATTGCAAACACGGGTGAGCTCAGTTAGTCTTGAGAAAAATTTGTATTATTGGCAAATCTAAATTAAACGATGGCGATAAATCTTGCAGCCAAGGAAGTTGAACCATGTCCCTTTTGAACAAAAATTGAAAAATGCCGTCGAAAAATGAAAAATGGCTAGTTTTTATTCGAAAATAGATATTTTCTCTTTTTCTGTACGTTTATTTGTCTCGAGTTTGAGAAATCACAATCATCCAAACTCTCTTTTTATGCATCCTTTTTTAGCATTGTTATGTTATGTCTTTTCAGTCTAAATTGGAGAATAGTTTGAATTTATTTTTTCTTTCCGTGTGTCTTGCTGTTTTTGAATTAGGAACGTTAATTCCACTGTTTACCCCCAGATGGCGATGTAGTTCTCATTTCAGCTCAGAGGTAATATGTAGCCTCAAGTTGTGATATGGTAATAGGATTTGGGGAAACACCTTGCATATATGTATTCAAATAATACTGGGACTTATTAAGCAGTAGTCAATGCGAAAAAATATTAAATAAAAAATAATTTAAAAAAATATGCACAAATATTTTAAAAATTAGGTGAATGTACCCAACATTTGAATTTAGCCAAAAAACTGAAAAAACACCTACATTTTCAAAAAAAAAATTTTTTTTTTCTTGATACTAGCAGCAAATTATAAACCTAGAACATTTTTTCACCAATATGATACGACTTTTGAATACAGCTACGAAACGGCATCTTTGAAATGTGTCTACAAAACTCATTCAAACTGTGACTAGAACACAGTCCTACTGTTCCATTTTCAGAATAAATACCCCAAATAGTATAGTTCGGAAAGAAACTTCTGATCGTATTTGTCACCGATCTTGTTTATTTTTTGAAAGGACCCAGGGAAAAAAAGAAAAGTGGTTCCACTCAGAAAGTGATGAGACGGCTCAAACCGAGATATGTCACGAAAGACTTGTTGGAGAAAAATAGTGTTTTGAATTCTTTACATGATGCCAAATGCAGGATCATATTCCTTTTTTATTTAATTATCTACATCTATAAAAAAGTTTAAAACTAAAGTAAAAGAAATTTTTTCTGTTTCAAATGTTAAATATTACATGGAGATATCAGTCTTTATTTTACTATTACTTAGTTACAAGAAACCTCAATGAGACTTTCGAGATTTGATGATGTAGCGTAAAATTATAGCAATACACTATTCTAAATTAAGAAATTAAATTATTTTTAAAAAAACATGCCAGTTTGTTAATAGAGTATTAAAAAAATTGCAAGTTACTGGAATTAAGGATAAAATGCTTCCAGGGAAGAATGATGAAATATTATGCTTGGGAATTTTAACAACAGTCGTGTAGAGTTTATTTATATAAAATAATTTTAAATACTCTTTATATATACATATTTCGTAGGCAAGTTTCTTTTTTTTTATACATACCCACTAAGAACGAGTTTTGTGGAAGTCTATTCTTAAAGGGAGCCATGAGACTGTTACAAATAAAAGTTCCATTTCTGAGATGTTCCCGCACACATGGAATTTAGTAACATGTTTATTTTGTTGAGTAAAGATCCGCTAATAATGTTGTTGTGGAAATTGAGACTGGGGGGGGGGTAGGTTTACGGGATTGTAAATTATAATTATAGTTCCGTTTTAAAAATTCAAATTTTATCCTTTTTAAATCACGAAATGCGAACTATAAAAAGTTTATCAATACAATCAAATGCTTAATGCTATAGGACAGAGGTGTGAAGTTTTTTAGCTGCGGCGTGCCAGACCAATCTACCAGTATGATTCAGCGTGCCATACAGTAGGGCATTTTTGAACCAATTCGATTCCCGCGATAATGCAAGCAGAGTTAGAGAATAGAGGTCAATGACATACGTATGTTTACAGTTTTATTACGTATTAGTTTTTCATCATTTAAAAATATTTTTAGCTAAAAATAAACAGCATAAATATAACTATTTCTTCAACAAAAATAAAATATTAAAATAGTACAGTCGACCCTCAATAATTTGAAGTT
This sequence comes from Trichonephila clavata, assembly GCA_019973975.1. Classification (NCBI taxonomy): domain Eukaryota; kingdom Metazoa; phylum Arthropoda; class Arachnida; order Araneae; family Nephilidae; genus Trichonephila; species Trichonephila clavata. The sequence continues at coordinate 5,295 of BMAO01019556.1, read as the reverse complement.
GAAAGGACCAATAAAAAAATCGAATTATCAAGAAAGTAAGAAACACTCGCGAAATTTTTCTAAAACATTTAAATTTTAAATTATGCAATAAAACAACAGTTGCACATATGTATAAAACTACTTTAAAATATTTTTAAAAAGTACATATCATGTAAATAAATATGAAACAGAAGTTAAAAGTCATGCATTGAAAGAGAATACATTTTTAGAGTAATTTTCAAACAGGACTCTTTCACGGCCCCCCACCAAATCTCTTCCATTCTCATTGGCAATAAAATCGTTTTGCACCTGGTTCCCTCAGATAGTGTCCCCAACACTATTGGTTCTTCAAGGCAGGGTCCAATCCGGCCCGTGCCCTATTAGGTTTCTCATTCTATAAATCACACAATGAGCTATAAATCGTTATGTCAGTCCGACGCAAAAACACAATCTTCGCCTGAGGAACCGGGAACACAAGAAGGGATAAGAGACAAATGTTCATCAAAGATGCTACGATGCAGGGAAGGATAATACAACACGAAAGGACAATACAACGCAAGGACAATACAACACAAAACATGTGAGCTCATACCTATTTCCTACAGGACTCTAGAGAGTAAGTGTTCGAATTGTCGAGAGTTTTACAAGATAACTTCGAATTATATATTGCGTGTTGTAGGCTGGCCAGCTACAGATTTTACTTTGAAATATTGAGTGTAACAAAAAGTATTGTTTTAGTTTGAAGTATCAAGAGTTCTTCTAGGGCTGAGCATATACTTCGAATTAGCGAGAGGTTCGTATTATCGAAAGTTTGAATTACAAGAGTTGACTGTACATATTTTATGTATTTTTAAGCATATTTATTAAAATAAGAAATAGACAACATGAAATGTAAGTATTTCTCTTTAAAATAGTTAAATAAAAATTTTAATCTGAACTATAGTGCTTATCACTATATCAGAGGTATAATTTGTAACTTTCAATCTGACAAGATTGTAGACATTCAGTTACTAAAATAAATTTTTGGCGGGCTTGAAATATTTTTCATATGAAGAAAGAATTGTTCCAATAGATATTTAGAACCAAAAGCGGAAAGCAAAGTATATGCAATTTTCTCTTTTCAAACAATTAAATCTCTCCAGAAATAATATGCAATGACTTACAAATAGCTGTAAATTTATCTTTAGAGTTATCTTATAAATTGTTTCGTAATTCTGTAAATGCCATGATTCTGAAGATATTTGTGAAATAATGTCCATTACAAACTTATCAAATTCCGTTCACACAAAAATTGATAAGTTTGTAGGGTAGTGTAGAGGACCACTGAGAACTGTACCGCGTGCCATAGGTTGCCTACCCCGCTATAGAATATCACATAAATAACTTTAAAATAGTATATAGTCATGCAATATCATGAAATTCCCAGCGAAGCGAAAAGATAATGACTATGACTATTATATATATATATATATATATATATATTATATATATATTATCCTGTTAAAGAATTATTATATAGTATATTTATAATAGTATTATTAATTTACTATTAACGAAAAAAGAGACCTCTAATAAATGCAGTAAGTTCAAACTTAAAAGTGGTTTGAAGTTTTAATGATAATGCTTAGTGATGATATTTTTATTATATACTAACATTTTCTTTTTTTTATTTCTGTGAAGTGATTTTTCGCTCTTGTTTGCCTTTTTACATTATAATATTTCCTCAAAAAACTGAAGTTATTAAAAATAATTTTTTTGTACGTTAACACTTGCTCCATCTTTCAAATTTAACATCTAAGCAAATCTTGCCTCAAAACTAAACTCTGTGCAAAGTACTCTTAATAAACATCAAGAAATATGACGTTATATAATTACTTTGATAAATATAGATAAACTAAACGAATATAATAAATAACGAAATAAATAATAAATTAAACGAATAATGATTGTAAAGGGAAGAAGGCATTTGTTTGCTGGTGTTCCATAAGGAAGGTGTTAGAAAATTACCGGAATAAGTGTTGGATATAGAGAGGAACACAAAGCAGAATTCTCAAGATGGTTAAAATTAAAACAAAAATGAAAGACACTGGATATCTAAATAAAGGAGATGGGAGAGGCACCATTTATTTGTCCCAAAATTGCTGAAATCTGTTAAGATTAACAAGTTCATTTATCATTTTAAATTCAAGAATATTTTTAGATTATCCTAAATTTAATTGGTTTTTAAATAAATACGCTCATTTGAATCGCTATTCGCTTTCATTCTTTTATAAATGAAATACTTTGAAGCCCTGCACAACAATCCAAATTTTATCTTATTTTCTTTTGTTTTTCTTCAATAATAGATTTATTTCTCAGAGCAATGTTTATTTTACTCTCCGCAGTGGATTCCAGAACGTTAGACATTCCCCTACTTTAAAATTTAAGTTGCACTGTAAAGTATCCACGAGAAAAAATATCAGAGCTTAGCGTTCCTCGGCTTTAAAGAGATTGAGAATCAAAGGACTATACAAAATGAACTCCCCCGTCTTCGAAATGAAGATAAAGTTCTTCTCGTCGTAAATATCTACGCGTAGGAACAAAGAGCAACAACAGAGAATGAGCATGACGCTAATGAGCAGCATTTAGGATTTCGTCTTACATTGCTTTTATACATTCAAAAGCAAAAGACAGATATAAACGTCTTTTGCAAAATGTCTTACAGGATGTTCACAGTAACGGTAGAATTCGTTTGGTAAAAATGGCATTTTAAATTGTATACGTTCTCATGAATGAAGAACGTATACAATTTATTTATTTATTTGTAGCTCTTAAATGTTCGAAAATGAGTCTTCTTGAATTTAATATCTGTCACAAGTTCATAAATTTGTAACAAATGTTCTGCTTAAAAATAAAAAGTCTGATGACATTATCTTGGTTAAAATATATTCTACGTTATCTCTCATTTGAAGTCCCTAGTTTTAAAATTTGGCAATTTTTCATAAACTTTTTTCTAGGAATACTTAAGAAAATGATTTCTCTGCATCTCACATCAGTAACCTTATTTTTATAACATGTTTGTTCTGTTAAACAAACAATTTTAAAATGGCTGCAAATCTCCCATGGAAAAAATAATTGGAAGCTGCGTTAACTCGCACTATTTGACAGTCTATTATGACTCTTTACCCTTCATTTGGACTCGAGAAGGCTGATATATATATAAAAGAAACGCAGTTAATTTAAATATGAATATAAATCAAAATATGTAATTTTTAAATATGAAATACTTCCTTTTTAATATATCTATCAGCTTTGTAAATTATTATCTTTTTCATACTATTATCGTCTGCTTTGATTCAATAATTTATATAACTCTAATTATTTTTTTTACAACTTATTTTGTTTGCTGATATTTAATCGTTTGTTATTATAAATTTTGTCGTAAAAGTTGGCATGTGCTTTTTGTCATGAATCTGGATGGGATAATTCTTCATTTGACTGTTAGAATTCGAATGTGAATTTTGTTTTTGACGCGTAATAGAAAAAGCTGCTGATTTTATTGATTAATTTTATTGGACTTTAAATTTTAAAAGATTTTTTCCCAATGTGTGAATATGTAATTTTTTTTTAATTAAAAGTTTATTCTTTTCGAATTGATTGCTTGCACCATATTTCGAACACTAAACCACCGAAAAAAATGACAAATCGTCACTCTTTTAAGAATGTAAATTTTTTTCAATTTCTGTTTGATTGCATTTTTACTATACATGCATGTAAACAAATCTGAGCTTTCTCCAGTTCAACATTTAATTCTAATTTTAATCTTCATCGATTCAAATTTTTACCATGCATATACATAGGTGCAAGGGGATAAAGAGACAATGCAAATTTTAATTACAAGGTAGAATGAATCTGAAAATCCTGATTTCTCAATTAGCAGGGAATGGAAAACCTATAAATACAAGAAGGGACTATCCTTTAGGTGTTGATTCAATCTGTTAAATACCTTATAAGGGAAAGTATTTAAATTTCTCTATCCATGCTTCTCTTCTCACTCCAATTCCTTGCCATTACGAATAATCACCTTTTAATAGCATTCCTTAAAGTGCGTTTGTTCGCTGAAAGAGGACAAAGGGCAACCCGCTTTACCTCTCTTTACACAAACCTTTCATAATTCATCAAGTATTCGTACTACTTAGAACTTTGGAAATCCATTAAAGGGCATTTAAAACACTTTCGAGTGGAATAACGTCAGCAGGCAAAATCGAAAGATTAAGTATTTGAATTTATTTTACGAAGATGGATGTGAGGAGTGAACTTAAAAGTATGACTTTTTAATCACAACACGCATTCTGTTGTATATAATTTTAGCTACTCTGATGCAAAGATCAAATTATAGATGGGTACATTTAAAAATTACGTTCGTTTGAAATTGAAATATGAAGTAAAAGGCTTTTCTTATAAGCTATTTTCTCTTTAAGTAGTATTGCACTTGAATTTATTCCATCGTCAGTTGTATACCAATAATGAAGAGCGATTAGAATTGACACGAAATCTCAATAAAAAATCTTATTACTGAAAACTTGCATTCTTATATACATTGTTGTGTTTTTAGCTTTTGTAGAAATATTTTTCAATGGTAAAATACAACCTTAGGATGATAAAAGGAACTTACTTCAGAAAATGTACTTGTGTGATTCATGTTTACAACTCCATACGGTTTGATGAAAAAAATCAGTTTCTTAGTTGGGTTTCTGTAAATCAGTGCTTCTCAATATTGATGACCCAATATGCAATCATACTTTCCTCACTCCCCCCCCTCCCATTCAATTAAAATGTAAGTAAAGGATAATAATGCACTTTAACACTAGAACTACAATATGACCTTAATTATAAACCTCAGAAATTATCCATATAAATATTAAATTTTGTATAACTTACTTTTAAGTAATAAATATCTTAAGTAACTTTAAGTAAAATGATAAGCATTGTGTTACTTTTATAGTTAGAATATACTCTTGTTTTGCTTCCTTTAGTGAATGAACACTTTTTAAAAATCTTTTATTTCTGACTTTTCAATATGTTCGTGCCCCTCATGAGGGATTTTCACACCTCCTTGGAGGACGTGCCCCACAGTTTGAGAAACACTGCTGTAAATTTCTAATATTTCTTAACGTTGCTTTTTTTCCCAAAGTGCTGATCTATTTAAAAAACTGTCCAATGTTAAAGTAATACAAGAAATATTGAATTTTTACTCTAAGTGATTTTTTTCTATAATAAAAAACGCTTAAGAAAATGGAGGAAAATTAATAATATCTAGCTATGAATAGCTATAAA
>BMAO01019555.1:0-23785 GCA_019973975.1 Trichonephila clavata | reverse complement strand
ATAAATCAAATTAGATTGGAAATAATGTCTGTGGATTATTCAGTTCCTCCTACACATCTAGCCGGGTTTACAGGTAGACAAGAGGGTTAGGATGTAAGAGGTAACCGAACGTTACCACAATTGTTTTGCTGTATTATGAAAAGTTATCATAAAACCTAAACAATCCTTTTAATCATTTTAGTCCCAGGCAGATAATTCATTATATTCACAGAGATTTTTGCATTAAATTTGAATTAACTTGAAATTCATGCTGTAAAGGATCTCAGTTTTGATTCATAGTAAAATAAATTGATGGATCAAACCTACAACAAAATGAGCTTCCCTTACAAAGCAGGTTTAAAACTTTATATACACAGCTGTATGATTAAATTTTAGACAGGAAGGACTTGTCATTATCCAGTATAATTTTACAAATTAACAATATGTCTTTAATATATTTTAAATTTGGAGAATAATGGACTCTACACTCAGCTAGTAGGATGTGAATTGTTTATAAATCGCTGTTACATTGAAGTGATAATTAAATTCAAGCCTCAAGTGATCTATCCACAAAACCTATTTAGCAACAGTACAGCATTGTTATACTTTTAGTCCATTAAAAGTATCATTAAACCATAATCAAACACTTTATATATATCTAAATATTCACAAATTCATTAACTAGGATGCATATGACATATTTGCTGGTTTCGCGAGGAGGATGAAGACAATTCTTCATCCTAAAAGTTTACACCATCCGCTGTTTCGTACACGGTCCATTTTATTCGAAACATTACTCTCGGCAGTCTTTAACCTCCCTAATTGCGAAGAGTATCTCTTTTCTGAACTAGTACGTATCATTTGTGTAATTATAGTCCGAAAGTGGCATGCATCATTCCTAACTGCTCGATGTCCCGTCATCACGTTCTCTGACAAACATTGACATTATCTGCTTTCCTCGACCCTTGTGTTTTAATTTAATGCTGGAACAGTTGAGTGATTATGGCAAATTATCGAGTTGGCCGAAAGGATAATTTTTTTAAGGAAATTGAGATTTTTTCTCCATTTCTCTTCATTTCTATTTTGTTTTAAGGGGACATGGTACGATTTAAGCAAAAATTTTCAATTTGAAGAATTTCAAAAATTTTTTGGTTGCCTCCTATGTACTATGTAAAACAGATTTTGGGCTCAAAGTTTCATAAAAAGCTAGGCATTTAATTTTTTAAGGACAAAACTTAAAATTTGTGAAGTGATTTTAAATGCTACTCCTCCTACAAAAATTTACATACACGTGTGAAATTTGATTTACAAGTACGTCAAACTATGCATAACAAAAATTAGTATGGATTTTGCGATAACATGAATGGTATTCGTGCAATACTTCTTTTTATGAATGATTATTGAAAATTCCTTAAAAATGTACAAATTCTGAGCTCAATTGTTTTTAAAAAAATAAGTATTGTTTTTGATTCAAAATGCACAAACTAACTTTTATTAAATGTACTATTAGCAATAGGTTAAAAAAATTTCAAAGCATTATGCACATAGAAAAAAATTCTTAGCTTTTTAAATGAAGACAAACTAGGTACTTTATCTTTCCGAGATAATTAAGTTTAAAGTTTTGATCTGCTATAGGGATATGAACAAAAACGAACGCAAAAGCTATCATAATTCTGTGTTTTTTATCTTTAGAGCTTTTAAAATTTGTCAGATTATAGAAAAGTACATAAGAAATAATTTAATCCAAAAATATTAAATTTGATTTTTCGATCGATTTTATTCAATTGAATCGTACTGTGTCACCTTAATATGCTTTATTTGATATTTGCAATAAAGGAAAAATACTTTAGGAAAACTTTTTTGATGATTATTACAATAGGAGGACATACATAGACATTTATGCTAGTACCATGTATGATGCGATTTAAATCTGGATCATGGTTTGGAAAACTATATTCAAGAAAAGTCCGCTTTGGAATAAAGTCGGAATCAATACGTAAACTTTAGGGAAGAGGTATGATGCAGAAATTTTGAGAAAATAATACCTGGATAGGTGGCATGCCTGTCAATTTAAAATGTTTATATTATTCGCTTAAAGTTTTTAGTTAATATCAAAGTAATTTTCCTTTTATAAAAAAAAATTACAGGCTGATTAATAAAATTTTAATAGCTTTATTACCAGTTTTATTTAAAAAATTATTCATTTAAATTTCCAATTATTTGTAATAGTTGGAGTAAGTTATGGCTACGAAATTAGGTCCTCGAACGCGAGACGAAATTTTAAGACACTTGAAGGGTGATTGCTCAAATTCTGTTATAAAAAAAGCATTTAAAATCGGAAAAGACATTTTTTTATTAGGTTACTAACAAAAATTCAAAAAGAAATAAAATTTGGCGGGTCATCAAAAGCTACAGGGGGAAAATGTGAATGAAATAAAGTCTTTGGTGATTAAGAGAAAAGAACTCTGAAAAGACTTCTCGCTGTAGAAAATTTTCTGTCTCGAAGAACAATAGAAAAGAAATTACAGATATCATAATCAACAGTTTGCAGTTAAATAAAGAAATTTGGTTATAAAAAAGTGAATAAACAAGTCTGTGTCATCAAATATCTGCAAAGGCTGTGGAAAAACGAAGAAAACGTCATTGCTCTCTGTATTTAATGTTATGCAAAGACACCTAAAAACATGGATAATTTCTGATTGAAGCACTGATTTATCTGTCATCCACGACTAACAAAACGAATGCACAATATATTTCACACGAAAAGCGTCGGAAAGACACAGCTGTTTTACAAAAGACAAGCTGGCCGTCAGGGGCTATTTTGTGAATGGGAATGTTTTCTCAAGGCTTGACAAAGACATTTTTTGTAGAGCCAAGTTGATGCTAAATACAATAAGAATTACGTTTTAAAGCACATGATAAAAAAAGTAAGCGATTTTACCCTCCAGGAAACATTGTTTAGCCCAAGATTCTGCATCGTCATACTGAAAATTCAACTATAAAATGGCTGAAAGCTGAAAAAATAAATAAATTTTCTTCATCCTGAGATATGGCTACAATTATCCCCTGACTGTGTTCTTTTTGATTTTTTTATGGGGATACTTAAGAAAACAAATAAATAGACGTAAATTAATAACACTTCAGAGGCTTCAAAAAGCAACCAAAGAGAAAGTTGGAAAAATAAAATATCCCCATTAAAAGATCGAAATACTCTTTGGCCTAAAAGTTTTCGCAAAATGTACAACGCTAAAGGAATCCACATTAAAAATTTCATGCAAATAACTTAATTCAATAAAAATTGATAATGCTCTGAAATTGATCACATTATTTTTGAATCAATCTGTGCATCAATTTTATTTTGCTTTAGATACGTGCTTACTTTTTAAATAATTCGCACTATCTGAGAAAATATTTTTCAAATTTCTTTGAATCACGTTGATCTAAGTTAATAAATGGACAAAGAAAAGTTTGAAGATAAGTGTACTTTCTTCGATAAAATACTATCCCCTGAGCCTAATTTTGTACTTCATTATGAAAGAGTAAAATGAGATTTTAAAAAGGAGTAAGATGTTTGAAGATGGAGAGTTTGTGAGATGTAAAAAATGAAATGAAATAATTCAAAAACATTTATTAAGCCCAATATGATAGATATTTCACCTATTCTATGTAAAGCTCATTTATAAATAATACGTTTGATATAATTATCATTTCTATCATCCATTTTTATAAAAATGCTTAGACATCAAAATATTTTTTGTGTGTGGAAATTTTCTGTTTAACTTCCCGCTATACATTTATTTTCGGGTATAAGGGACATAACATACGTATAAGGGAATTAACAAGAAGTGTATTTTATTCTTAAATAATTGTTCTATTTTTTTATTGAAGTACTTTTTAGGGTGCTTATTAATGAATGTAAAAGCACAAATAATTTACTTTTTCATAATCGATATTTATTTTAAATATTTAAGAGAATTAATTCTAATTTTTATGAAAGAATCATGCATAAAACACTTTGGAAAACATGAATAGAATCATATTGTATATATATAGTTAAATAAAGGCGAAAACACAAATTCAGTAAAGTGTTTGTAATTTAAGTCAATGTAATTTAGTTCACACATGAATCTGCTTTAGAGTATATATTTTGGAAGAACAGGAAAATTTTCGGTATTTGAATGAATCAAAACATGAACTCATAAAAAAAGAAAACGAATAATCGAAAACTATTGATAAAGATATTGTTCCAAAAGTTTGAAGTTTATTTCCTTTCCTACGGAAAGGATGTTGGGGTCGGTAATTTTTTTTCTGGGAAAGAGAGAATATTTTTGTGGTAATAGTGTACGAATGATTTTGGTGACGTATTTGATGATAAATATCAGCAAATTTACCCAACTTTACTACTTCCTAAGCTAACTTAAAGCTGTGTAGGTGATTATTGAACGAGATGACTCTTGAAACCGATAAAGTGTATTTCATAGCCTATAAAAAGACAATCCAATGAATTGGAATTCAGTGATAACAGTTTGTCAGGGAGTAAGTGATCTATTCAATTTATATGTACAATATGGCAACGCAGGATTTGTATTGTATGTTCTATGATTAAGTCAGCGTTTCTCAAACTGTGGGGCGCGCCCCCCCTAGAGGGGCGTGATAATTTTACGAGGGGGGCGCAAGCATATTGAAAAGTCGAAGGCAAAAAATTATTTAAAAAAAACATTTATTTACTAAAAGTAAGCAAACAAATTACATTCTGACATAATAAAGAATAAAATGCACATTTACACTGACATAATACACTTATAAATGTAACAGTACTGCACAATATATTTTACAATTTATTTAATAATTCTTAGTTAAGAACAGGTTTTATAATTACCAGTGAATCCATGGGTCGCCAAATTAACACTTATCTTGATAATTTGTACAATTTAAAATTAATTACTTTATTGCCGATTAAAACTATGTGATTCGCTCCCCAATACCCCCTTTTCTACGTAGGCACGCATATGAGATGTATTGGGGGGGGGGGGTGCGACTCGCAATAAGTAAATTCTCTGAAATTAGTGAAACCTTCGCAAACACTGCCAGTGTCCTCTTATTGCATTCCAAAGCCTTCGGAATTTTTTTATGGATATCAGTGCACAGAAAAGCTTGTACTTTGTAAAGACATATTTATGCTTCCAGGACAAATAACGCTTTGTCTGAGTGAGATGTTTATATACACTGGTGACACACAAAAGGTTCAAGTCGTAACTGTAGCTTTTGTTTCAAAGTATGGTATTACATTGTATTCAACACATTATTAGTGTATGGAAGAGAGGCGCTACGAAAACTCTGATTGAATATTGGTTCTCAAACATTTAAAGTTTGAGAAGCACTGGATTAAGTGAGCTTTGAGTTTGTGCAATTTCAGATTTATATGAGAGGTTTAATTTCTTCTTTTACAAACGAACTATATTTCCCTTGCTAGAAAACTGTTGGATAATAATTGAAAGTTCTCCAAAAGAAGCTGAATGAAATTTTAGTGGAACTTTCTTACATTTGACAGTCCTTCAACCCTTAGCAATGCATTAAATTTATATTTTCAAATATATAATAAAAAAACTCTGAATAATATTAATGTAAAAATCTTATCTTATGATATCTATCATGTGTAGCTTATCACGATAAAATAAAAACATTCATAATTCTAAACGGTTTTAAATTTTAAGCATATTAAAAATATTTTCAAAATAAAATTAATCTTTTCTCCAAAAAAATATTACTTAAAATTATTTTAGCTAAGTGCCCGTTCTTATTCAGTTACATGGATGTATGAATGTTGTGAAAAACATAAACGACGTAATATTTCCATAAGTTTCAATTAAAAATATTGTAAGTAAAAATATTTAATTCAGTATGTCATTAAAAATCTTTCCATTGTACAAAAAGACGAACTTTATATATCATAAAAATGTCTTTAAATCTTTAATTTTATGTATGACAAATACTTAATAGCCGACCTCTTGTCCTAAAAAGCATAAAGGGAGAGTCATAATTCAGAACACTGTGTTCTTTTTTGCAAAGAGCACATCCAAAATCGCTTACCTATTAACATGCTTCATTCTTCGAAAAGATACAGAAACAAATAGAAGCAGAAAGAATAATTGAAGATAACACTACGAAACAGGAGTTTAATTTGTTTGCCGTCGACAATTCAGTTAGGCTGTACCCCCCGAAACACATTTATTAATTCCTAATTTCTCTTTGTGTTTGGCGAAGCTGTGTGAATAATATTTTTTCTCTTCTCCATATTTTTTTATTATTATTTTTATTACTTAATGTCTGTAATTAGCCAGAAGGTTTTAAGGATAAGAGAGGTGAAAGATACATTTATGGAAATGATGACCTGGAAAAAGATTTGTGTTTTCATTCGGTAAGAGATTAAAATTTTCGCTTTGTTTACCAGATATGTAAAAATGATGGTGACATAAGACATATCATTGATAGGAGGGGTGGAAAGATAGATGCGATTATTTATATATATGTTATCGTTAAAGCGTAAAATTTGTTACTTTGTAGAATAACTAGGTAATTCATGAAATAACTTGACAAGTCAGTTAAAGAATATAAAATTTTAGACTTTAACTATTTAACTAGGTAATCTTCAAAAATAACGATTATTTGATCGTAAAAGTATGAAATACGGTACTCGAAAGTTCTTTAAGTTGTTCTCATTGCTTTTAGTCAATTTTGAACCCCTATGAAAAGTGGTCATCACAGCAAATAATGCCTAAAAATAATGCAGTGCTCTAATAAATAATGAAAAGTAAAAAATCAAGGTATTTCATAAAATTTAAATTAATACTTTCTTATTATTTTGTTTGAAAAAGTTAACACAATGTTTTTATGAAGCAACAGTTTTCCTTCCCAGCGTGTAAATTTTGGTAATATTTAAATATAACTATTTCTCCCTAACATATTCTTCTTCTTCTTTATTATTTATTTTTTTTTTTTGATTTTTGTTAGCAATATGAGCAATAATGAAATATATCATCTGATTTTCCTTATTATTTATCAATTAATCATCCGCAAGACGGATAAAATGTATTTTGTTTCGAAATTTAGCTATTTATGTGATTAATTAATTTATAAAATAATTTTGAAATTGTTTAAATTTCCCTTTAACCGTTTCTCATTAGTTATTTTATAGAATATAAATAGTTATTTCACATATAAAAACTAATTATTTCATAGAATAACTAGGTTAATTATGGAACTTTTCATCAATTACATACTTTAACTGACTTGTCTTTTTATTTTATGAAATACTAAATATTCCATGTAATAACTGAATTATGCACTTTAACTGTAACATATTGTAACGTACATCGGGGTTCGAGGATTTTATGCAAAATCAGACGTAAACAACAAGACAGTTCTTTAAGAGCGATGAGTATTTATTGGCGCAAATCAATCCTTGAAAATACAGGATTCAACTGCAAAATTCGCAGAATAATTAACAGAAGGATTTCACACCTTCAACAGCACTCAGACACAATAAGCAGTGTCTAAAATTCACGTATGTAAATGACTATTCACAAGCACAGCCGAGCTTATCAAATTCAAGGCAAGTCTTTTAATCGCTAATCAAAACAGTGCTCACTACTCGCTGGTTAAAATCAGACTGACTGCTGCGGCGAGTATCTCTCTATTTATATCAGAGGCCGAAAATTCTGGAAAGATGCGCTCGCGCCACAGATCGTGACGTTAGTGGATTTTTCTATTAATTTCTAGAAGAATCCAGAGGGTCCCGAACATGTCGCCAAATTGGTCGCCAAAGTCACCAACTTGGTCGCCAAAAATGATGCCAACTTGGCTCTATCGCCAATATTTCGCCAAGTTACCAATGAATCACCATTATAACGTAAGGGACGGCTTGCTTGTGAATATTACAATCTTAACATGAAATAAATATAGAGTAATATAAAGGCATTTCACATCCAAATACAAATTATTTACATTATTTTATACAAAATTCGTAATATTGCCCCCTCCTCAAAGACTGCACGTCCCGGGCATTACAATCCCTTTTATAAGAGACATATATTTACAGACATAACCTATTCACATAATAATCGAATATAAAGTAACAAATACTCAACAGCAAAAAGCAAACTCAAAATATAAACATAAATTACAGTACTAAAATAAAACTAAGAAATTAGAAAAGAGTTAAATAAATCACATTATTAACAAAATAATTTGTGACCATGGTCTGAACTTGGGTACCTTATTCTCCTTGGCCAAGGTAAGGGGCTAGCCTATTATAATGTATTACCTTCGGTTTTGTGTGTGGTGATTTCTGTATCCGAACCACAACGTCATTCAGTCTTTTTAGGACTGTGTAAGGACCTTCCCAGTTGGTCTGCAACTTCGGAGAGAGTCCTTTGCGACGTTTCGGATTCCATAACCACACTTTGTCACCTTCGTGAAAGTCGTGTCCGGTTGCTCTTGCGTCGTATTGGGTCTTCATCTTCTCTGAAGCCATGCCGATTTTTTTCCTAGCCAATTGATGCATTTCCTCTATCCGTGCCTGTAGTTTCTCGACATACTAATCAGGAGCCAAAAGAGCATCTGGGGGCCGGCTGAACAAGAGATCTGCAGGCAAACGAAGATCACGCCCGAAGAGCATCCGGGATGGGGAATAGCCAGTGGTCTCGTGGACGGCACTCCGGTAGGCAAGCAGGAAAAGAGGCAGTTTCTGGTCCCAGTCCTGTTGATTACTGCATACCAGGAGAGAGAGGCTGTTCAGGATGGTCCGATTGAACCTCTCTACCATGCCGTCAGACTGAGGATGTAAAGCTGTTGTCCGGGTTTTGTCAATGCCGAGTATTTTGCACAGTCTCTTGCAAACTGCAGAATCGAAGTTCCTTCCCTGATCGGAGTGCAGTTGTAGAGGAACTCCGTATCTTGAGATCCAATGTTGAACTAGAACCTCTGCAACAGTCGGGGCCTCTTGGTCGGATACAGGATAGGCTTCAGGCCACTTAGTGAAGTAGTCCATGACAACCAAGATGTTTTTGTTGCCGTCTGATGATCTCGGAAGTGGGCCTAAGATGTCGAAAGCTATTCGTTCGAAAGGCGCTCCTACATTATACAGCTGGAGTCGTCCTCTGGTGTGTTTTCTCGGTCCTTTACGTGCAGCACAGGGATCACATGTGCGATACCACTTCTCAACGTCACTCCACACATTGTTCCAGTAGAAGTGCTCTCGGACTTTTTGTAAGGTCTTCATAACACCAAAATGACCACCAGTTGGACTGCCATGGAGTTCGCTTAGGACTGTCGATATTCTTGTCTTTGGGAGAATTAATTGCCACCTGAATGCTTTTCCGTCGTCAGACTCCCATTTTCGATATAAAACACCATTTATCAGATGCAGAGAGTCCCAAAAAGCCCAGTAACGCTTCTTTGTAGGATGGAAAGAGGCGATATCTTGACAGCTGGGCTTTTCATCAGATGACTCTTGAATTCTATTATTGATTTTATTTCAGGATCAGCCTGTTGATGTTTTCGGATGCTGTCATCATTCCATGGGTCCGATTCCAATGTCGAGGGCGTTATACTTGGCGGACTACTGGATCTATTACGCCAAATTTCTTTTCGATTCTCGAGCAGTGTTTACTGTTCTCCTGTCTTCTTGAAGGGACACCTCCATTTCCTTTTGCTGATCCTTTTCGGTTTCCACACACTCTCTTAGACTCGATTACACTTGCACGGTGAGGATCTTCCTGATTTACTCGAGGGCAGCTACTTCTCAGATGCCCTGCTCCACCGCACCCCCAGCACTTTGTGTAGCAATCTTCCTTATTTGTTCGGGGGCAGTTACTTCTGAGATGCCCTGATTCACCACACTCCCAGCACGTGATGATACGTCTTTTCTGTTTTGGACGTTGAGCCATTAAAGCTTGAAATTCATCTCTTAATTTCTCAATCTCCTTTATCCACGGAGATTCACAGGGCGCATCTGCAGGCACTCTTGCTCCTCGGATGGAATGGTTGTCCCTGAGACTGGCTTGAGTGGCTGCTTCAAATTTCAGGGCATATAACAGGGCAGATTTTAGATCTTGAACATCTGCTAATCTTACAGCCCTCTGCATTTCTTCATCTTTCAGTCCGTCCAGGAAATACTCGAGGGAAATCATTTCTCGCACATTTGCTGAGAAATCTGAGAAAGCTAAGTTGGCGAGCCTTTTTATTTCGAAGGCATACTCTTGCAAACTTTCACCGGTTTTCTGAATTCTTGTTTTCAACTGCAGGCGAGCGTAGTCTTTGGGGTATTTCTGTCCGAACCGAAGATCTAGAGCATTATAGAGCGAGTTCAAATTTAACAGCTCTGTGTCGGGAAGAGTCAGCAAAACTTCAGCGGCTTCTCCTCTAAGGGATGCCGCTAACTGACATGCTTTGACCCGTTCTGTCCATCCATTGGCTTCAGATATAACCGAAAATTGAATCTTGTATACCTCCCAGTTGGTCTTTCCGTCATAGGTGGACAGTTTCACTGATACTGGTGAGGCAGGCAAAAACTTTTCCCCGTTCGTCATATTCTCGCAAGCTAGAAGCTTCTTTTCAAAATCTTCTACTAGCTGGCTAAAATTTCCAGCCACTTCTTCAATTCTTTCTTCAACTTGCTCTTTAATCCTTTTTAATTCCATTTCCATTTTCTCTTCAACTGCTGCTATTTTCTTTTCTAAAGTATTTCTCAGCTCTCCTTGGCCTATTTTCAAGGCATTAATACCTTCCAACAGAGAATTCAGTTGCTCATCCATCGCTCTTGTTATTGGCATAAAATCCCGCTTCTGACACTAAATTGTTACGTAGATCGGGGTTCGAGGATTTTATGCAAAATCAGACGTAAACAACAAGACAGTTCTTTAAGAGCGATGAGTATTTATTGGCGCAAATCAATCCTTGAAAATACAGGATTCAACAGCACAATTCGCAGAATAATTAACAGAAGGATTTCACACCTTCAACAGCACTCAGACACAATAAGCAGTGTCTAAAATTCACGTATGTAAATGACTATTCACAAGCACAGCCGAGCTTATCAAATTCAAGGCAAGTCTTCTAATCGCTAATCAAAACAGTGCTCACTACTCGCTTGTTAAAATCAGACTGACTGCTGCGGCGAGTATCTCTCTCTATTTATATCAGAGGCCGAAAATTCTGGAAAGATGCGCTCGTGCCACAGATCGTGACGTTAGTGGATTTTTCTACTAATTTCTAGAAGAATCCAGAGGGTCCCGAACTCGCCAACATGGTCGCCAATATCGCGCCAAATTGGTCGTCAAAGTCGCCAATTTGGTCGCCAAAAATGATGCCAACTGGCTCTATCGCCAATATTTCGCCAAGTTACCATGAATCACCATTATAACGTAAGGGACGGCTTGCTTGTGAATATTACAATCTTAACATGAAATAAATATAGAGTAATATAAAGGCATTTCACATCCAAATACAAATTATTTACATTATTTTATACAAAATTCGTAACAATATACATAAGAAGCAAAAACTTGAAATGCATTTAAATGTAAAAATATAAAAATAATAATAAATCAAAGATCACAAAGTATTTAAAACAAAAAAATATATACAAAAAAGGAAGTAGGAAATACCAAGAAACAAAAATTAAAAATGGAGCTTAGGAAGTCTAAAAGTCATTTCGGACTAGAAACGAACTTTTTTGTAAGTAAGTTATGTAGTTTGAATGATTTGTACATTCGCAAACTTTATGAGGAGTATCGTTGATTGATAGAATGTGAGCTGTGGTCACTCTTTATAAAAAAAAAGTCTTGCCAACAAAAATTTGGGGATAAGTTTCTTTAAAAATTTCTAAGGCTTCTTGAATGTTCATAATCATTGTTTTCTTCTCGATTTGTAACTTTATTCTCTTATTGAAATTGACTGTTTTAACATTTTTATGACAGGTATTTGTCTGCTAATGTCATCCCTATTATAAAAATCATAAATATTTTTTTCCCTTCATCCGTCAGCTTTCGAAGCACAGCTTTAGAGGTGTCATTTTTGTCAAATACAGCAACATGGAATTTACCAGCAATTTTTTTTACAACTTCACTACTTTAGTGGCACTAGTTGCTGATTACATTTCACTTTGGCCACAGCTTTCCCTAGTGTCTGGGAAATGTTGTATCTAGCACCTGATTGCTTAACTTGTTCTTCTTTACTACGCTATCTAGTTGCCTGCATACTTTCTTTTAATCTGCTTCTAGTCAATATTTTCAAGTCTTCGTCTGACTCCATTTTCTTTTTCATTACTTCTCTCCGTTTTGAATCAGGAGCCCTTTCTCGACTACATGAAATTCAGGATTCTTTTTTAACTTCCGCCTATATTTCTGCGAAGCAGTCAGTCTCTTTGCGTTTCTCTGTTGTCATTTTAGTCAATGTTTATATAAAAAAGTAGAATATAAACACAGATATTAAATATATATCATTAATCATACATAATATATTATTACTCAAGGCACATCAAAACAATGAAATACTATATTATAAATCACACAATAAGGCTAGTTGTCAAAGAGTTGCATCCAATAAATCTAACATCATAATCGCGGGTGCAACCAACTTAAATTAACGTTTATTTTAATCCAACAAACATTACACTCTAAAAAACGATTGATTTAAATTTGCATTTGATTTCTTCTTACTTCTACAAAGTTTCAAAACGTTAGCACTTTATTTCTGTGAAAAACACAAACTCTTACATATTTTGTATTGCGGATGCAACAAGCTGACAGAGCCATCTTGTAGTCAATGATGCTTCAATAATAACAACTACTTACATTTTTTGGCACATATTAATAAATAAATATTGTCACTACAAGTGTAGCCAGTAAAACTTGACCTCACGGTCGGTAACAGAGCTGATTCACGCCTATGTTGCCAGGTGGGTTTTTGCAGTTTATATCAATTCTTCAAATGATAAATAGAACCAAGATCACCAAAATTTTAAATATAAAGTAACACCGAAAAAAAGTTGAATATTAAATTTTGGCATGATTCTTTGCACTGATATAAAAAAGTAGCAAATAATGTGATTTAAAAATTAATGTCGAGAATCGCTATAGCACAATCACCCTCCCACTATTATACAGAACATACGCAAAAAATTTCAGTTTATTATTTTCAAAACTTTTTCAGCAATTGTTCACCTCGTTTGAGCATTTTCTAAAAAAAAATTCGAGTAAAACGTGTTTTAATGTATGACATCTTGCTAATAGTAACGGTATCTGCTTTTACTAAAAACATGTAGTTTTTGTTCCAGTGAACGGAAAATACTAAACTTGGCCTTTTTATAAAGTGAATAAGATGGCCTATAAAAAGAAATCATAAAAAATGTCAATTTTTGACAAAATTAACGGTTTTAGGTATACCTTGTATACCTTAAACATCAATAGCTAGACTTTTAAATTTAAAAATAAATGCACATCTACAAAGAGTAACATGAAATGTGGAAAAAAATAGCATAATTCATCCGAAATAAACAAAATGGAAGGGTTTCGTCTGATAAATTTACTTTGTAAAAGTTTTTATTTTTAAAAAAAAATTAAAACAATAATTTTTTGGTAAAATAATTATAAAGAAACAGCTGTACCATATGTATCATTAGTATTTTGTACCATTGTATTTATGTACCATTTTCCTTACCTGTAATCATATATAAATAAGATGTAACATAAGAGCATACTAATCTTCATGCTGAATTCAATTATAAAAAATGAATCCTTTTTGTTTTACATTTAATAATAATAATTTACAGCTTTATATATTCGAAAATCTACATATTATAATAATATATAAAATCATTTATTTATATAAGACGTAGCATTAAACCAGCATATTTAAACCAAATTGATTTTGAGAGCTATAGAAGTTCGAAAAATCCCCTTTATTTTACCAGTTGTATATTTTGTATCAACTATGTAGAATTCCCAGCAAAACCTCTCCTGGAATCACTAGAGAAATGGAAACAGGGACTACTTTTATCTTTTAACGAGATTTAGTCTGGTCCGGGATAAGGTTTTATGTAAGCTTTTTGGAGAGCTACCCTTTTTCTCAAACTTTAAATTTCTTGTTTTTCTCCCAAATAGTATAAATATTATCCCAGAATAAATCTTTCTTTCTTTACTAAGCTGACGCACTAGTTAAGATTTTTCGTTGATTTGTTTTCACTTGGTGAAAAGTTTACTGATAGAATGAAAAGAAATGAACAGCATTTATGTTTTATTTTTATTCGTTATGGATTTGGATATTTCTTAAAATTTATAACTTAAGTTGCAAACGTGAATTAGTATGTGAATTAGTAGTATGTGATTGTTAATTCTATGTGAATAGAATAAGATACTTTTGAAATATAAGTACGAGATTAGTTATATGAGCCCTTTTTTCTTAAAGTCCTTTTTATTTCATTAAACGAGAATTGATCTTCTGCTGGTGTTTGTCTATTTTTTCTTTCGTTGTTATTTATTAAATAATAGATTAAAATAAGTAATTTTTTAAAAATATTAATTTTGATTTTAAATTAAGTTAATCCGTAATTTCTATAGTTTGTAATTGTAGAAGAAAATTTTGTTCCAAAATTTTGTATAAGGCATGACACTAATTCGAAACTAGGGGAAAACTTGTTTGTGTCTGACTTTGTTAGTAATTTTTAGTTAGTTATGAAAGTAATATTTAAGCCTGCTGAAATTAATATAGCCTGCTGAGGCGTAGGAAGCCCTTTATAGGGATGTTTTATTATATCTACTTGATATATATAATAAATTAAAGTATCAAAATTAAATTGCAAAAGAAAAGAAAGAAGACAAGCAGGAAAAATATGTAATTCATCACATATACAACAGAAATAATTTTAAAAAAAATATTAATTAGTATTGTTTTAAAATTAATATATTTTAAAAATCTGGAGCAAATTAAATTTACATTATTTCGTAAGAGAAAAAATTAACAACTAATTTAGGATCGTCATGGGAATAATAGATAATTCTTTAAAAATTCAAACACTAATTAATTTTAATAATGTTGAGATTTCTGAAAAAAAATATAACTAAGCGATATTAAAATGTTTAAAAATCTTTGCAAATAATTAGTTTTTTTTCTGGACATTTTTAATGACTTTATATTCATCTTGGTATTAACAATGAATATATAAAGTATATTATTATTCTTAGGCTTTCACTTTTAATCAAATATATAGGATGCAAAAAAAATATTCCATGTTCTAAACATATATATTTTTTTATATTCTTGTATCATTAAATAACGGAAAGAAGAAAAAAATATTCAAAACATATTTCAAGCTAAAAATTGAGAATTTGTTTCAAACTACATTATTTAAAATATTATTCTTATATTTAAAAGAAAATCATAAAAATGAGTTTTTTTACAAAATAATAAAGTTATCCAGTATCATCTTTATAAGAGTAACAGTTAAAAAGCACATTTGTAAAGATATTTATCTTACATTTCACGAAAAAGTAAAATTCTTGAAGACGAAGTCATTTTTTAAATTTTAAGGGGGAAAATTATTTTGAAAGATATAAATTGAGAAAGACAATTTGGAAATATATTTTCATTTTGGTATTTAAATGAAATATAAATATTAATGATTTAGCGAATGAAAAGTAAATTCGAATAAACATATGTTTTACAATGCTAGTATATGTAAACTTAAGAAATATTATTTCTCACTATCTTTTAGAAAGTAAAGACTTTAACTCATTTTAAATTATTAACAAACGTTAATTTAATGCAGCCTATAAACTCGACAGTATGATATTAAAACTAAACTGTAAAACTAAACAATAAAATGCGTGACTGAAAACATGTTATTTTTCTCAGTAAAAAAAATTAAAACAGTTTTTTTTAGTTTAAAAAAACCTGCATGCACTATTAAATTTTTAAATAGCATGTATTTTTTTTATTTCTAACGTTCCGTTGAAAAAAATTCAAATAAAATAAACAGATATAAAAATACATAGATGTATATCTTCAGAATTAAAATAATAAGAATACGAAATGCAGAATAAAAAAAAACAAACAAATAAATACGAGTGCTTTACTTTAAAATGAAAATGTATAGCAAGTTTTTCTCTCCATTTTAATATCTTTTTCTGCATGCTTCGCTATTTAAGCTCATTTTCTTTTGTAGGTCGTCAAATTCACATTTGTGCATAGTTAAATAAATATAGGCAGGGAAGCTTTGTAAAAGGCTTATCTTTTATGTGATTTTATGGACCTCCAAATATATTTTTGTTTTGAAGTTCGAAAGGAAACTTTAAGAAGTATGAGAAAAAATTTATGAAATCACATATTACGGAGATTTATATTAGTGCTTTATTGTATGTATATTTATTGAATTATGAAATTATTCATTAATAGTATTAGAATAAGGAATAATTCTATTAAATACAGAAATAGAAAATGTACATGAATTCTTTCAAAAAGGAACAGACTTTCATAAAAATACTTTCTGTAATTAATCTCATTTCTTAAAACTGTATTTCAAACAAAATATTCAAAATATTCTATTTAAAAATGTAATTAAGAAGCTGTGTCTAAGCATAGAAACTATTTTCGAGACTCTTCGGTAATTCGGACACATGCGATAAATTGCCTTATATTGTTATCAGCCATAGTTAAAAATAAGTAGCCTTTATTTGTGTGCATATTTTGGTGTGTCGTCGCCAACGATGTCAGCTTAGCCAAATCTAATGAATTGAACAGCTACTGGCTGATTGACTAATTGAACAGTACCTAATGTTCAATGACCATTCAAATTTTGATACTTTCCAAGAAAAAATTTCAAGAGACCATCATCAATATCAATTTTTTAAAGCGTATTCACAAATGCAAGATTTCTTAATTTTTATAGCACATAAAATGGTAATATTTGAGTAAAAAACAAAGTATAGCAATTATATACATGAACCATCTTTAAGGAATTTGTATGACTAAATATTTAACATATCAATTATAGGACACTTATCAAGTTCCAGTTCACTGAAATGGACACACCCAACATGAGGCAGTATATTGTACCTACTCTAGATCAGAACACTAACTGAATAGTATTAATCTGGAGCAGTCGCACGGGCACAGCGTCACCCCAGACTCACAAAATCTTTCATTTTGGGAAAACTGTTTATTTGTTACCAATGATCTTGACAGTATCCTCCTATATGACAGTGTTCATGAGAAATAAAATGTATTTTTCACATATCTCCCTCTGTTTTGGGAATGGTAAACTTTTTTCTGCAATCTTAAGGTACTTAAGGTGACTGAGCTCCCTGCGCGATTACTTATTTTCCCAAAATATTTTCTATGAACAGGCTACATTTCTTCCCTATGAATGACCTAGTGGTTTTGATAACTGTGCTGTACAACTCATTATGGATTATAAAAGTAAATGGACAGAATATTAAAAAAATCAAGTTGCATCTGTAATATCTATTGGATGGATTTGAAACTGATCAAGCAAGGGAATAACTTGTGGTGAAATAATGGATATTAATCATGTTAGTGAAAGTAAATTACAGAAAAGCGAAGAAATAAATCGTTTAAGTTGAAAAGAAAATGTTTCAAATACTACCTAAAATACACCATCATATGAAAAATATGAAGCCATTAGTGTACCACAAGGCACACTTCGCCTCGTTGAAAAAACACAAGCAAGAAAAAGTTCATCATGGTACAGTGGTGGCAAAAAAACCTGAACACACTCATTTTTTAGCTTAATTTTTGTATTTGACTTCATTTTTCGTTGTGAAATGATCTCACTATCTGAAATATTGTTATTGATTTTAATGTACTTTTTCATGCTGATTTCAAATCTGTTTGTAGATTTCATCTAAAGTAAATAGTTTCATTGGTATGTTGAAAAAACCTTGACAAGAATGAGGAGTGTGTTTTCCACCAATGAAATGGTCCGTTATTTCAAACAATCAGAGAGCAGTAGCGATAAAGGTTGAAAGAAAAAGGTGAAACATGTTTATTGTATTGAATGCAGTTAGTTGTGTGTGTGTGCTTGTGGAAAATAGTGTATTGAAAGCAATTTGAAGTGCGTTTGTGGAAAATATTGGAATTATGGCTAGATTTTCATATCTGCCTGAGAATAAAAGATACAAAATAATACATTTGAAGGAAGAAGGTTATTCTATACCCTAAATTGCTGCTAAAGTACCCTGTGGCCTTTCTACTGTTGTGAGAACTCTGAAAAGATTTTCTGAAACAAATTTTATTGCGGACAGGGGGCGATCAGGACGACCAAGAAAAACATCTTTACGTGAAGACAGGTTATTGCACATAATTTCACTTTCAAACAAAAAACTTAATTCCTCACAAATTTTGAAACAATGGACTTTGACATCAAATGTGAGTGTGTGCCCAAGAACTGTTAGAGGATGACTGCTGGAAATTGGGTTACGAGGCTGTAAAGCGCGCCCAAAACCATTACTGACTGAATTTCAACGCAAGAGGCGATTGACGTGGGCAAGGGAACATTCATTATGGACTATTAAAGACTGGAAAAGGTAATATTTAGTGACGAGAGTCAGTTTTGTATTTCTGGCAACCAAAGTAGTGCTTATGTAAGACGACGCACTCATGAGGAATTCAGCCCTCAGTGTCTGAAGCCCACAGTAAAGTACCCGACAAAAGTGATGGTATGGGTTGCATGTCTTCTAATGGTGTTGGAAGACTTCATATCGTTAGCGGAACAGTGAAAGCCATGGATTACATTGAAATACTACAAAATAAATTGCTACCAACTGCGAGAGATCTTTTTGGGAATCAGTCATGGATTTTTCAGGACGATAACGCCCCTTGTTATCGTACAAAGGTAGTCCAGAAATGGTTGAAAGACCATACTGAGAATAGAATGAACTGGCCAGGACAATCTCCCGATCCTAATCCGATAGAGAACTTATGGTTTAAAATTGGTTATGAAATTTCAAAGAAAAAAATTTAAACAAACGTGAATTAATTGAAGCTTTAATATTTTCTTTCAGCCATATTGTCACGAAAGATCTTTTGAAATTGGTGTATTCCATGCCAAAAAGATGTAGAGCCGTAATTAAAGCAAACGGCTAGCCCATAAAATATTGATTTTCTAACATGTGACAACAATGTAATTTTCAAAATGCTTATTAAATATACCGTATTTGTCAATTTTCGTGTTATTTTTCTTTGCATATTATGTTATTCTATATTGTTTTATTCTGCACATATTTCACATTATTGTGTTCAGGCAGCTTTACTATAAAAATATTTTAGTCATTAAGAAACTAGTAGTAGATTTGAAATCATCATAAAAAATACATTAAAAGTAATAACAATATTTAAGATAGTGCGATAATTTCACAACGAAAAATGAAGTTAAACACAAAATTACGCTAAAAAATGAGTGTGTCAGGACTTTTTGCCACCACTGTGTTTGTATATCATCAAATTACAATAAAATTACAATAACTTGAGCAAATATGAGAGTTTTGCCTGAAATATAATTCCTGTAATGTTAATGAAACGTTTCTGTGATTTGTGCCCTTTATTAAAGTCACGCACAATTAAAACTTTATAGTTCAGTTTGAGTGAATTTTTTCTCATATTATCAAAGAAAAAATGAAAAGTCCTTAAAAATAGGTAAGTATAATTATCTATTTAAATTATTCAGTGGAATTACGATTTTATAATGTACAATAAAAAATAATTGCAAAAAAAAAAAAAAATTGGGGAGACTCAGTCATTCCGCTGGAGCGTACGTGCCTTCTCCAGGTTAAAAACATTCTATCAATCGGAAGGATTTTAATTTTTTATAGAACAAAGAGTGTGATTTTTAAGTCAAAAATATTACATAATAAATAATTATAAAACATTTAAAGAAATTTATATTATTTAATATATAACAGCTAAATTATAGGACACTTATCGAGCTCCAAATAAACCTAAATAGACAAACCTAATTTGTGACACAATAGTGTCCGGTACCTACTTGGATCAGAATACCTTCCGTTATTAGTACACCCATTGCTTCTTCGAAACAATAGAGAACAAGATGAGGCGAAATAAATAAACAGAAAAGGGTAATACGAAATAACGGCTGATATTTTCTTGTTGACAAATAATTAGCCATCACCATTTCGCCTGAAATAAGAACACGAAGCACTTTATAAATTCGATTTTTCCTCCAGTTTCTAATTTCATCATCGCGATTATTTCATATTCTTTTGTTCCCTTCCATCAATTCCTTATTTAATCCTCCGTTACCGAATTTGTGTAATAAATCAGGAAGACTTCAAGGAAAACAAGAAATGATAGATGGATTTATGGAAACGAAAGCCTGGGAAAAGAAAGTGGGGATTTTATTTGTACGAACAGATGAGATTTTTCCTTCTTTTGTTCTATTGTAAGCCAGCAATGTGACAGGGGAGTATGTTATTGTTTATAAGGGATATGCCATTACTTAAGGAATGTGGTTCTTAGGTTAAGTAGTTAAGGCAGTGCTTCTCAAAGTTTCAATATTTGCGACCCAATATTCACAATCATAATTTTCATCACGCCCCTTCCATACAATAACAAAATATTGAATTCAATAATACTATACTTTGACGCTAAAGCTACAATGCGACTTTAGCATCTTTAATGTCACTGGCGTAGATAAACGTCTTGCTAAGGCAAAGCGTTAATTGCTACGGACGTATATATACGTATTTCCGAAGTACGATCTTTTCTGTCACTGCTATCCATAAAATTATTCCGAAGGCTTGGAATGCATTAAAGGCAGTGTTTACGAAGGATTTACATATTGCAGAGGATTTGCTTATTTATTCCTTTTCACCCCCCCCCAAACACATTACAAACGCATATCTACGTGAAAAACAAGTGCATTGGGAGCGAATCGTGTAACATTCAATAGGCAGTTTAGGATTAATTATAAACCGTACAAAGGAAGATAGTGATAAGTGTTAATTTTTTGTGTATACCTTATATATGACAGCCCATGGGTCACGGGTAATTAATAAAGTTGTTCTTAACTTAGTTTTGTTAAATTAACTATAAAATACATTGTGCAGTACTGATACATTGAAAGATATTATATTAGAGTAAATGAGTATTTTATTTTTTGTTTGTCAGTTTTGTTTGTTTACCTAATGTAAATTAATAATTTTTTTAAAGAATCTTTATTTTAGACTTTTCAATATGCTCGCGCCCCATCTAGAGTTATCACGCCCTTAGAGGGGCGCACCCCACAGTTTGAGAACGTTGAGTTAAGGTCCAAATTTTTCGAGGTTTTTTTTTTCCCCGTAAAGTTTTTGCTTATTCTAAATTACATTTACATTACATTAGTTAAACATTTGCACCTGAATATGTGCATACATATTATTAAAAAATGTATTAGTTATTTTGATGTAAGCGACGGCTTTCTTTTGTTTATGAAAATATTTTAAGTATTTTTAATGCTATCAAACTGTTAAATTTAAGATGACTTAAGGTATCCGACTACCTAAAACTGTGAATTTCGCCAAAATGGACAATTTTTTTAAAAATTTTATATCATGGGCCATCTTATTAGCTTCATGAAAATACCAAGTTTATAATTTTCCGTTTACTAGAACAAGAACTACAAGTGTTTTAGTAAAGCAGATGCCATTACTTTAAGCAAGATGTCATACTTTAAAACGCGTTTTACTCGAAATGTAATTTTTTGAAAATAATCAAACGGGTCAGCGATTGCTAAAAAAGTTTTGAACGTAATTAACTGAAATTTTTCTGTAAGTTCTGTATAATAGTGGAATTGTTTTAACTATCAGATTTATGAATCACTGTTTATTTCAAAATTAACAGGCCCTTATGTGAAAATAATCACTGTCTTTTTAAGCATTTTCATTAGTAACCGAGATAAAGTGCTCTAGTGTTTGTAAAAAAAGAAAATATATCTCTTATCCTGAAGTAATTTAAATTGAATAATATAGCAACACATTAGATTGAAAAAATGAAATTTGTTTATAAACCTTTGGTGCAAAATGGGCCGCGTTGATGCTATTTTTGTCAACTTTTACCTATTTTTTCCCATTTTAGTAATATAATTCTTTTTCTCTTCTTAATTTTAGCACATTTTTCTTAAAATTCACTAAACAAATCTAAAATAAGAAAAAAAACCCATATCTCTTTTTTTTAAAAAAGTTATCGCAACCAGTCGGATACTTAATAAGATTATACCAGACTAGTATTTGTTTTAACTAACAACAAATTGTGTCGTATCAGGAAACTGCATTATGGATAATTTGGTGAGAAAATAGTAAAGATAGTGTAGTGCTTGTTAACTGTTTTCACTTAAAATAACGAAACATAATATTAATATTTTTAACATATACGTAAAATATTTTCTTAGTTATAGCTCTCTCTTTTATACTGATATCTTACATAAATTTGTTAAATTCAGTCTCTTAGGGTAGATATTTCACAAATGTGTACTTATTATATTAACCCATTCAGGTCGGACGATTTGCATTAGAACCTGTTCGCCAGGTTCTGATACTTCTAAGCTAACGTTTGATGATCGTTCCAGCCTCTATGGATATCTTTCCCATACATCGAACAGAAGTACATCTATTCTGTTGACTAGGCCGTGATGAAGTAGATATCCACCAATCAGTGTTCGTATAACGATTCATGTTCGCCACACGCTGTTCGTGTTTGAAATGAGAAACAACATTTGATGACTTGAACTCGCGTACAGCCCACTATCATTTCGCCGATTATTTCCAAGTAAATATGTTCTCACGATTTCTCAAACTCCCTCCAAGATTTTACATGGCATTCGAGGAAACCTCTGTAGACTTTAAATATAATGAGCATTTATTACTTAAAGGTAATTTCCTCATTCAGCGAACTTTATCGCTTTCAAGCCCGTATCCGATTTAGTTGCAGTCACATTGGAACAAAGTGCGCTTAAATCGAATAAATACGGTAATATGGAAATTAAGTCTAGATATATTTAAAAAGACGCGTCAACTGTTCATAAATTATGTTAATGGATCATTAAAAGTACTGATATTATATTAGAAAGATATACCAAGAATTTTTAATTGATTTAAATAAAACAAATTGCCAAAAAATAATAATAATAAAAATTCTACAAGCTTTTAGACATTAAAAGAGTTAGGTCGATTCACAAGGAAATCTTATCAAATTACAATCCTTTCGATAGATGTATTTCAGGATTCAATGAAACTCTCTATTCTCAGAAAAAAGCATTCTTTGTGAAATTCAAACTATTGCCTAAATAAGCTTGAAACAAGGACTTACTTGGATTAGAGCAAGCTCAGAGAAAATGTAGAACAATACACTGGTTTTAAATACGAAAATCTCGTCAGGAAAAAGAAGGTATTAAATGGAGGGAAAAAGAGAACATTTCCCTAATCGGGAAGGGAAGGTTTTATTACTTTCTCTTCCAAAATATTTCGAGTAGATCAGTAGTAAAAAATAGAGGATTAAAATAACAAAAGAACTTTTACCCATTTGAATACGGAATGGAAATACAATAATTTCCAGCCAACCAAGTAACTTTTAAGACTGCAAAACGTTGCTTTATCTTTTCATTGAAATTTACAATTAAAGTTTCCCAAACAGAAGTTAATTTACCTACCGCATAACAATGAATCATCAAGAATGGGATGCTTGTGTGTGTGGCTATAATAAGTATATATAGTATACAGCTAACCATACTTAACTGACT
>BMAO01019554.1:0-14021 GCA_019973975.1 Trichonephila clavata | reverse complement strand
TGTAGCGAGACATCTCGGGATGCCATTGGAGACTCTGACTGGGATCGGATCATGCGCGGGTGCCCGCATGCGCAGGAGAGAGCAAAGGCTCTTATAAAAGCGGCGTCCAAATGATGCGAGCACAGAATTACTCGAGCACAGAAAAAGCATTAACTCCGATGTGTACTGTGAGACATTCCGTCACCTACGCAGGTCCATCAAGAACAAAAGACCGGGGCTGCTCACGGAGGGTGTGGTTCTGCTCCATGATAACGCACGTCCACACGTCTCCAGAGTCACACAAATATAACTGGACAAGTTCCAATGGGAGACGTTGGACCATCCGTCCTACAGTCCGGACATGTCACCCTGCGATTTCCATGTGTTTGGACCACTGAAGAAACACCTGAAAGGAAAGCGCTTCAACTCGGACGACGTACTCAAGGACACTGTGAAGGACTGGGTCTCGTCACAGCCACAGGAATTCTGGGAACAAGGAATCCTGCGGCTTGTTCATCAGTGGGATCGTTGTGCTCAGGCCTATGGTGTATATTTTGAATAAAGTCTATATTTGTACCCACCGTGTCGTTTCGTACCTTTTCATTTGATCGCCCCTTGTAGTACAACAGTATTTATGATGAAGGATGTCTCTGAGGGGATGATGAGGAAGAATCGAATTATGAATAAATAGTACAATAGCAAATATGATTCCTCTATTGAAATCTAACCAGATAATTTAACTGAGGGAGCAATTATAGTCCTTCTACCTATGACACTTCATATTCAATGGCTAGATTGTTATGAAGATTGTTTACAGATTGTTTTTAAGTTGTTCAACGTTGCGACATTAAATACGCAATTTATTTTGTTAAATATTCAGAAACCACCTACTAAACATTGAACCAGACGCTGATTTCTGAAGTGTTTTTGGATTTCTATTTACACAGAACAATGCAAGGAATGTAGAAACCAGCAAGCAATGCTTGTATGAAATTAAAAAGAAAATTAAGATCCAGAGAAAACATCGCCTTCACTCGCGACGAAGACAGAAAGAGTGTATAAAAATGTACTGAATGCCCGAATAAAGTAAACAGAACTAAATTTGCGCGTGAAAAGTGTAATAAACATATTGTTTTTCCGACTATTCTTCCTTTTTCTACTTTGTATGCAAATTTTACGGTAAAAGCAGAATTTAAACACCCTTTGGTATAAGATACCCTGCGCGTGAATTTAAGGCCGTTTTTTTCGCGCGAGGAATGCCGGGTTAATTGTGGTACCTGGCACACACATATGACTATTATTTTGCTAAGGTGTACACATAAGTTATTATTTTTTCCCCTTCATATTCATTATTATGCATACTTTTGAACATTGTAGCTTTTACAATGTTTTGTTTGGTTGCACAGAGTTTTTAATTATAGCCTTAATTACATTACCAAAGCATAAATAACATGCCTTGTAGAACAAAACAACAACATTAAATTGTAAAGATATTCATTCAATTCCATCTAATGCCCAAAGAAAAAGAAAACAATGCCGGTTTAATTGCCCATAGAACCAATTAGCATTTGCGAGCACTTTCAAGGGTCGGTAGTAACCTATTTGTAGCCGATGATTTAAAACAATAAAGAAAATTCTGTTCAAATATGTATAATTTTACCAACCATCTATGTTGAAAGAAATAAATTTCATGCAATTAAATTTTTAAAAAAAATATCGGATTTAAACTAAAATTTAAAAAAAAAATCTTAGTTGTTGAATATCTCCGAGTTTTAAGTATTTATTTACACCATTTACACAATATATATGGTTAATTTACATTTACATCTCTGACAAAGAAAGTAGAGTAAATGGTATAATGCATAATGTTGAAGAAAAAAAAAGAAACGAACCTTACACACACACACACATTAGTCGCATATGATGTGTAACATCTGACATGTTATCGTGGTAAATTCGCAATAGCAACTTAAATTCTGAAAAAAATTAATCGAGTATGATTGGAAATAATTTTCTAAGGAATAATTATATCTTTAATGAAAAGTTTATTTAATTAACACAAGGAGTAATGCAATTTTTTATCAAAAATAATTATTCTTGTTCAATTTGGGGAAGAGCGCTAATGATAATTTATGATAACTAAAATATGACACATACATTTGTGTTTTCAAAGTATTTAAAAACCGTTGAAAAATAGCGTCAATAACAGAACCACTGTTAGTTGTCGAAACATTTCGATTTGTGTTCATTTCGAGCTTGAGTTCATCATTCAAAAAAGCTATGAGTGGCTCGGCTTCTAGCAAAGTGAAGTTAACTTTAAAATCACCTCTCAAAATCATGGGAAGCGAGTGATAGTTTTTTTAAATAAAAGAGCAGAACCACCTTCGGTATATGGTAAAAGTAAAAAATGCAGGAAATCTTTAATTTTTTGAACCGTTTGATTCGGAGAAATGTATACGACCACCGAAATCACTGTTTGTCCATTTTCAAATAAGCATTTTGCCGCACATATGTCCCCAATATCTTGACTAACAATACCCAGTCCACTTGTTTGACGATAAGTAATATCCATATGTCGAGCCACAACATGTGAGTTGCTCTGTTTATGATAGATCGCAACACCAACTACTCTGTGGCCCGGTCGTTTAAATTGTACGCAGCAATTGAAGTCAGGTATCGAAACACGTTCGTCATTGTCTAATCACGTCTCTGCCTAAAGGACTTAGCTTCTTCTCTGATCCTAAAGTGAGAAAACAAAAACAAAGATCTTACGGACTAGACTGCAGGGATGGGGGCGGAGTACCTCCTGAATGAAGGAGAAGAAACAGAACTTCACCGAATAGAGAGTGCTTCCCCAACTTCCTGTTACGCATTTCCGTCCCTTTTCATGAAATCACTCCCACAAATCTCCAGCAATCGAGAGGAAAGATGTTACACATCAAAAAAACTAAATGTAAAAAAGCGTTATTTTTGAGAAAATTGATAAATATACGCATGAATTTAATGTTGCTTTTTGGTAACCATTTTAATATTTGTGTTTGTCCTTCGTCCATTTTTGTTTCTTTTTTCGCTGTGAGCTTTTACTAAGTACAGATATCAATACTAAAAATTCATCCACAACACGCTACAGCAAATCTCACCAGAGACACCTAAATTTCCTTTCAAACCGATTCAGACAGCACTTACGGAATGAAATCTTTTTCTCCCCACATCCACATCTTTAATAAACCGATCAAAAGATGCCTTAAATTCTTGGCATATTCCAAAACCCGTTCAATTCCAACAACTTCGTCTGCCATATTCGATTTTTTCTCCCCGCCCCCCGAAAGTTCTGACACTATTCTTTACATATTGAAACCCAGAGGGACAGCCAGGGCAATCTCCACGTTTCTTTTCAACGCCATTTCTTTTTTTCGGCTCATTCGGTTATTTTCGGAATATAAGGTGACTACAAAAAATAAAATAAAATAAAAATAAATAAATGGATGAAGGGGGTGGAATAGAGATAGGAATGCTCAAAAACGTTCCCCGCTTCGTCAAGGCAATCTTTTTTCCGTATTTGACTTTTAGCCGAAACTTTTCGCAAAGGGCGAAAGAGCAGTAACTTGCAAAGATATAAAATATATCTTACAGTTAAAGGATTTGTGTTTGGGTCCTCAGCAATAAAACGTATAAAGCATAGTTCCATGTTCTATATATGGAACTTATCTACGCCGTTGGGAGCTATATATATTGGCTTTAATGTACCCAAAATGCGACCGATTGAACATACATGAGTGCATTGTCATTTTTCTGTTGTACGTGCTTCACGGTAATGATAATAATAAAAGAAAATATATGGGTGTATTCTGTATGTTTAAATGTATGAATGACGGAATATCAAAGAAAGAATATGTCGTAAACCACTGCATTAAACGGAATAAGTATCCCCCTAAGCTGATATTGTTAAAGGTTTTAAGAAATTGAATCTAATGTGATTGTTTTTAAAACATGTCTACAAAATGTAAACTCAATTTTTTAAAAAGAAAATTAGGATCGTTAGAGGAAATAGGCAGTGTGAACTGGAAGCTTTAACCCTTGTGACGGGTGCTTACGCGTTTCACTAACCTTCTCTCACATCTTTAAATATTTTATTTATTTGAACCAATCTCCGCCGAGAGCCAAAAGTGTGACTTATGCAAACAAGATAGTTTCGGGCTTAGCGAGTTCGGAAAAGATATAAAAGGGAGAAATGAAATGAAGAGAAAGAGGATGACTACGAGGTTGATTAAGAAGGTGATTCTGAGAGATTAGTTTAACTAGTGGAAGTATATTCGCCCGGAGAAGACTATCGAAAAAGGTTCATTAATTCGGTTCGGGACGGAACTGAAAGATATCAAAGATTGAAGCCGCTCCTTAGAGCAATCCAGTATTAGAAAAACCTGTCTTAAGAAAAAGGTACCAGGTCAGTTATTTTCATAAATTAGATATAATTGCGTAGTTTGATTACATACGTTATTCTCCGTGGTTTCAGTTAGTATTCCCTGGTTCATAATAAGATTCTTCTCGCACTCCACTGTAATTTGTTGTTCTTATAGTCTGAATAATATTTGTGTATTTCTAAAATTAAAAAAGATAAATAAATAAGATTGATTTATTAATTTGGTTGTAATTAATTATGGATCCAACATATTCAGATTTAGATAATATGCGAAGGGGAGTTAATAATCATAGGGGTAGTGAGAGGCTACGACATCCTGATTATAAATATTTATTGTGATCAAAGCAGTGACGCACACAAGAGCGGGGTCCTCGGGTCCAGATCCCGCCCCCATATCACTTGAATTTTTTTTGAATGATTATAATATATTTATAGTACGCAAAATTTAGTTGAGTATATTATTATTAATAATTAATTTTATCGATTAATGCTAATTATTTCTTCAATAATTACTTTTTTACTATTTTTTTCTTTTGAAAATTGACAAAATCAAAAGAATATGTTGGGTAGCGTATTGGAGTATGATACGAGAATGGAAGACTTTTGACCCTGGGTCCTCCGGGAAAAATTTATTTGTGTTCTATTGCCTCGAAAAAATTGAATTCTTGAAAATAAAAGAAAGGAAGAAAGAAAAACTTAAATTTTTGGCTCAATAATTTTAGACTCTAAATGGCTTTTTTTTATTTTTCTACTATATATAAATAATTAAAAATAATGGCATATGACAAATAATGAATAGTATAATGTGTACATGCAACTATAATATTCATAACTCTGCTCTCTCTCTCCACACAGTCGATACAAGGACTTTGACCTTGGACCCCTCCCTCCCCTTGAAAAATTCCTGTGTGAGCCAAAGACTCAAACTATAATTAGACGTACTCCTATTATTGCTTGGATACATTGTAAGTCAGTGATTTTCAAACTGTAGGGCCCTTAGGGGGTATGATAATCCTCCAGGGGGGGGGGATCGAGCGCAATTCAAAAAGTCGAAAATAAAAGATTATTTTAAAAATATTATTAATTTACTGGAAGGAAGCAAAATAAAATGCCTCATTAAAGCTTAAAATAAAGCTAATATTGTAGATTTAGCATCAAAGTACATTATTATAGCATTCAGCATATTATTATTGTGTGGGATTGGGGACTGCGATGAAAATTACTGAAAGTTTGAGAAGCACTGACATAAGCACTATTAAATTTTTTTTATCACATCATTCAACTCGATAAATTTCAATGTGTGGCACCCTTGGTTGTTCGGAGAATGTTTATATATATATATATATAAATGGCATTCCAGTTCCAGCCAAGCATTCTTTAACACGTCTTGCAATTTATGTGCATGCAACCTA
This sequence comes from Trichonephila clavata, assembly GCA_019973975.1. Lineage (NCBI taxonomy): Eukaryota > Metazoa > Arthropoda > Arachnida > Araneae > Nephilidae > Trichonephila > Trichonephila clavata. The sequence continues at coordinate 8,210 of BMAO01019554.1, read as the reverse complement.
TACCTTTATGAACGGTTGAATGTTCTATGGGGCATATAATATCCGATCTTCCTCCCCTATCTTAAAAATTGAGAGTTGAACATTAAAAAGATAGAGCTTGTCCCATAATATTTTAAAATATTAAAAGAATTTAAAGTTAAAAAATCATTAATTGCACCCTGGAAATTAAAATTGCTGGAGCCTTTGGTGTTGTTTGCGTTTTTGTGTAGTGTAAATTTTTTTTTTAAGTAATAAAAGTGTAATTGAAGAAAGTATAAAATTCTGTGTCATCCAAAACACAGCCTCTGAAAACCTGAGATTTGACTTATTCTGGAATTTTTTTTTCGTTGACGGGGTCAACACAAGTTCTTTAGCCGGGAAAACCCAGCATCTTTCTCGTCGACCGGCCAACTAATAGTTGTGGTTGATGACGGTGTATCTGTGGGCATCTGGACTGCAAAACAGTCCTCAATCCCATATCTTGAGAGTCTGAGATGTTGGAGCGACGTTTGTGGATTTTTGCATTATGCGGAGTGGCTTGATGGCTATTGGTTGGTTTGAGGTGCTCCGGGGCTTGACTATGTGAGGTGTCTTGGCTCGAAATTCTGTTCCTTTCCTTGGAATATTTGGCTTTGTTAAGAGCTGAGACAGTGCTCTCTGATTGGTCAGGGATGGGTGAGGATAGAGACTCATATTGGTTGCCCACAAGGGGTGTAAATTTAGAATGAAAAAATAGCTTGTCCAGTGGGGCAAAGTAGAGAATTAAAAATAAAGTTTAATAAAATTTACTAGGTACAATATTTAAAAAAATATTGCGATAGAATAAAAATTAAGGCGGATTAAAATGAGGATTCTTCTCTTGGCCTTTTAGTATTATTATTAATATTATAAGGAATTCAGTTTAACATATTAACATTGTTGGTATCCGGAAGAGAGTTAAAGAAGTTAATGGACAAGATTGACAAGAAATAACAGAAACGCGGCCTATTCTGTTCCAAAGGTTTATGAACAAGTTTTCAGTACTTCAATTCTGATGTATTGCTATGTCATTCATATTTAAGTGACCTTCAGGATAAGAAATATTTTAATTTTTACAAAAACTAGAGCACTTTTTCTCAGTTGTTATATGGAATTGCTTAAAAAAACAGTGATTTTATTCACATAAGAGACTGTAAATTTTGAGATAAAACAGTGATTGATAAATCTGAAGGTTAAAACGCTTCTACTGTTATACAGAATTTGCACAAAAATTTCAGTTGATTATTTTCAAAACTTTTTCAGTAATCGCTGGCACCGTTTGAGTATTTAAAAAAAGCACGTTTCGAGTAAAACGCTTTTTTAAAGAATGACATATATATCTTACTTAAAGTATAATGGCATCTGCTTTTATTAAAGCACTTGTAATTTTTGTTCTAGTGAACAGAAAATGATACACTTGGCATTTTTATAAAGCTAATAAGATGGCCTAAAAAATAAAATCATAAAAAAATTGTCAATTTTTGGAAAAATTCACATGTTTAGGGTAGTCGGATAACTAAAGAGAGTTGTGATTTCCATCAACTCTTAAAGTATGATGGAATTTAAAAGGCTTTGATGATTAGTCTGTCAACTAAAAAGAAGACACTAAATGGCAGAAAAATAATTCTACTTGAATGTTTTTATTATTCATGGTAAATGATTGATAATGGCATTCTTTTAATGGCATATTTAATAACGGTCTAATAGTTTTTTTCTCTGTTAATCTTGGTTCTTTAAATAAAAATCAATCTAACATTTTTTAACCTTATTGAACAAAAGATAAGGAATATAGGAAGAACATATGTCACCTCTATAGAAAAATATATGTACCCAAACATAATTCATTACACGTACAATGTGAACAAATTTCTTGAAGATAAATTGTTATGCTTGTCATGTATATATGTTTTTTTTATTTTTCCTTTCTTTCTACTTTCGACAATGATTGAGTAGTTTTCACGGTTAAGCTAACATGGTTCAGACGGTTCAGATCAAATCTTGTTCAAAAGGAGACACTTCAATCTTTTGTTCCATAATTTTCTTGGACAGTAAGAAGATGGGCTCATATATAGGTCAAACTCAATTGATTTTTAAAGACAAGTGCAAATAATCTGTTCATCCAAACAGGAATGACAAAAAAAGATCAAATGTATGAAAAACAAATTACTTCATTTAAGAAAAGTTTACAAGCCAATTAAAACTATTTTTCAATTCCTTCTATTAGTTCATACCCTTTCTACATATATTTATACATACATCTTGTTCAAATTTTCAGTCGTTAATAAAATACTTTTTATTCATCCACTCAAATTCAAATACGTTTTTTGAAGCTTGTAGTGGATGACTCTTGATAAAATAGTTTTTTTCAAATATTAATTCATTAATTCTATTTAATTATTTAATTATATATAATTTAAGAGATATATTTCAATTCAAATTATTCTTTTAGAGGGCAGCACCATTGGAAAAAACAGCTTTTGGAAAATTTGTGATGAACATTTAATTTAACCTGAATAATCATATGCTAGTTAGACATCAGCATTCCTTTTACACTGGTTTTAAGATAAATTCTTACCTATTTTATATTCAAATCTTATTAAAAAATGAAAATGCAAATTTAATGTGATTAAAGCGTTTTAAATGTTAATTTAAAATGTGTTTAGCCCATATTGTGATTCCGTCGCATATAATATAAATTTATATTAATTGTAATTATTTAATAAAAAGTAACTAAAATAAAATTTTTCTTTGTTGACCTAAGTAGTAATTGACTTTATTTTTTTATAATACTTGTTCAGTCATCTAGTGTTATCTTTGCATCAATAAACTTAAAGCTTCAAAATATTTATTTCTACCAAATTATTATTTTTTTTTTTCTGCATTCAAATTATATTCTGAGATAGAAAATGTTCCACAGAAAACATAATGCTGGAAAATTATTATTATTATTATTTTTTTTGCCATTTAATAATTTCAGAAAGTTATGCATATGGTTTAAACTTTGATGATACGTTTAAAATTCTCGCAAGGATAAGAAAATATTTGTAGCTAGTTTTCATGAGAAATTGCATTGATAACCTTAAGATTTAAAGCATCTTTCCTATTTGTGATATAATCATGTGTGTGGGGGGTACTTTCTTTAGTTTAAACTTAAAAATGACAGAAGTTTAAAAAAAACATTTTACATTTCAAATTTAAGTAAGCAATTTAAATGTATGCAAAGATTCGGTGTGTATTCAGAGTATTAATACCTAACTTCTTCATTTAAAATCCTAAATAATTTATAATTAGCCCATTTATAATTTATTTATAATAATTTTTCTCACAACAGTTTCAACATTTACTAGATGAATAGCTATAATAGGTATGTTACCAAAACATTTGTCAAGAAAGTCTGTATTTAGAACAAACATGATTTTAAATGCAAGTAATATAAAAAAAAATTCAATTCCTACTTAGGTCAACAAAGAAAACTTATTTTAGTTAATTAAATCTAATTAGTGAATTAGTATTTGAAAAAAAACTATTAACATCAAGTCTCATTCACTAAAAATTTTAAAATTTGTATTTGAACTTAGTGGATGAAAAAAACAAAGGAATTTGAAGCCAAGAAAAATTCATTAGAAAAACTCACTAGCGCCATCTGTTGGTGCTAGTTCAAACTTCGTCAGAAATAACATATAGTAAACTTAAAACTAAAAAATAAAATTTAATTAATGAGTTAATACTTGAAAAAATTGTATTAGCATCAAGTAATCCACCACAAGTAGAAAAAAATGTGTTTGAACTTCAGTGGAAGAAAAAAAGTGATTTATTAATGATTGAAAATTTGAATATAAATACAGGGCAGAATTCAAAAAATCCAGACAAGTGTTGTTGTTGCTAATGCCACCTGTCTGACGTAGTCAGATCTAGGTCCACGAAATTCATCATGGCATCGGGCAATATTGTACGCCTGTCGCTAGCCGTAGCTTTGAGCACCATGCAGGTGACAGTACGATTTGGCTAGATTCCACACCAATTTTGAGGGAGTACACCCTGGGAGTGGTCAGGGGTCTCCCACCTCTCTTCCTCTTCCACCAACCACACGAGAGGATTTGCGGCTCGACGGCTATTTAGAGTACCCCCATGCCGCGAAGGCACTATACATTTACAAACATCCATGTCTTCTCCGGGATTCGAACCCAAGCTCTACGGCACAGCAGTCAGCGTCGCTAACCACTATACCGGAGGGGTGACCGACAAGTGTGAGTGAGCGAATAATAACGTCACACTATCCAGCTTCTCGAAGGCCTTTGACGACGAATCTCGTAATTTTGAACCTTGGTCGAATGACGAGGAGATACCTGAGCTCTCTGGCACTCTATACTCCTAACTTCCCCACCACACCTTCTGGAGTACGTTTGACCCTCGACACATTTAATGTGCATCGGCTTCCTTTGTACGGTGGGTTCTTAGCGGCACAAGATTCGAAATCATGACATGCCAACCACGAGTCCGTTACCTTGACAACATGGCTAATGGATTGGCGTGAGAAAAGTATAACATATATTTGAATTCGGAAGCTCATGAACAAATACTACAAATAGTTTAATGTAGGAAATGATTAGATAGTGAAGTGAAGAGAGCCTTAAGGCAGTGGTCCCCAAAGAATCATTAATTTTTTCCCCGTTTTATTTACTGTGTAGTATTTCTCTAGTGTTTATGCAACTTGTCATGGAAGTTGTTTTCTATTCCAAGTCAAATTAATTTATATTCCTTTTTTGGTGAAACTGTGCATTATTCTGAAGATATATTTAAGCACAATTAAATCAATATTATCAAACAAAAACACTTTTTTAAAAAACAGTCAACGCCCTTTCCTCATCAAGTCATGGTAAAATTATCAAACATTGACTGGTTCACGGTGGTGGCTAAGGAGCAATGCTTTAAAGTATGCAACAGAATTGTCTTTTTTCATTTTTTTCAAAAATATTGTTTTCATCTTTTATTTTCATTTAAACGGCTTTTATTTTCTGCATAACCCTTGTACTTTTCAAAACTGGATTGTTCTAAGAGATAAGAAAAAGATAAGCATATAGAGAAGTGCGTTTCCTTTTCATCTTTACATAAAACGTTGAATAAGTACAAAAAATGAATTCTAAATGAAATGAGCAGAGCGTGAAATTTTCTGCGTTATTATGACGATAAAAAGTTTTTAAAAATTGTTTTATGTTGGGAATTTTCCGTTTATTCTCGTAAATGACTGCATTCTTATTGTATTTGCTAAAAGTCTTTATTTATGGTGTATATGAAAGAATTTCCGTTAAAATTTGCAATGTTTGATTTAAAAAAAGAAAACTAATTGAATTAAACTGTAAAAATGCGAAAAATATACTATTTTCGAATTTCAAAAAAAAAAAAAAAAAAGAAAGAAAGAAAGGAAAAAAAAAACATGTCTATTCTTACATACCACTAAAAAGAATCTTACATTGTGTATTGATATAGAGAATTTCAAGCAATTCCCTTAAATCAAAGAACCTTTTTCTCAAATCCCAATGGAATTTTCTTTTCTTAAATCCTCTACTGCAACTTACCATTCGAAGTAACGTTCTCTAACATGGCATAACAGCATTTCCATTGATCCATACGTTCGAGTTAAAAGGAATCTTTAACTTCATATATTCTTTTTTTAGAATTATTTTTATTTTTTATTTAATTTCTTAATACTTTTCGAGAAGAGAAATCCGCGCCTACTTTAATTCTTCCTCTTCTTCTTTTAATTCTCCTCCCCCCCCTTTTTTTTTCTTCAATCAGCTGAAGCGTGATTTTCTCACTATTCCCAGAGGTTCTTGTGTATTTAGCTTTTGTTTGTCAAACAGATTACAAGGAGAAAAGCTTTTAGTCTTCGCTAACTTAAGAACGTATGAAGAAATAAGAACTCCTCCTGATTTATTAAAACAACGAGGAGTCAAACTTTTCTTGAGAAGTTCGGCAGTCCGTGTTCTGTTTGCAATTATAATTTCAGTTATGCCGAAGAAATAGTTAAATTTATAAGAACGATTTAGTTTTTTCCCCTCTCTTTAAGGAGGGAATTGGTGTTTAAAAAAATTACAAAATGTCTAAGAAAGATGTTGCAGATTATTAATAGATTCTTTGACATTGTTCTTCTTAAAACTTTTTTCTCACTGGCTTCAAATTATATTTGAATGTAAGAGTTTTAATGCAAAAGAAGTCTGGATAAATAAAACTGAAATGAATATACGAAAACTGGATTTCATCATTTCAAAATAATTTCTAAACAGACTTCTAGTAAAAATATTTCGAATCTTCATTTAAAAGAATCCAATATTTTTAGAGTTAAAAGAACAAATTGACTGAGGAATGTTTGGACAATTATATTTATTACGCATTATGGGGTCTCAGGAGTGTTAATTTTGTCGCGAGAACTGAAAATAAAAAGTTTTCAAATAGGTACAATACTTTGAAACTAAAATTAAATAATTCCATTCTTTTGCACATCATTTATAAAGGAATGAGGCTTCAAAAAAGTGTAAAATGTTTAAAATATAATTATAAATTTAAAAATTATAAGCATAAGAAAATAAGAAACATTTTTGTAATAAATATTAAGTAAAGTTTACGTTGCGCATGCTATTTTCTAAAATAGTAGCCTTTGATGAATACAACTATACAGCATTATAAAGCGTATCATACTCTTCAAACCTAACAACTTTTAGTATTGTGTATATCTTTTGTACTTCAAAATATTTGAAAAATATTAAAATTTTTAAAAAAATATTTTTAAATGCTACTTGTTTATTTTTTAAAAATTATATAATTTATTATTCTATTTACATAAAAATAGCTACAGTGTATGTAATAAGGATATATATATTTAACGTTATAAATCAACGTATTTCTAGTAATTAGAGCTTTTAGAAAACAGCATGGGCAATGCAAAATCTACTTAATATTGCTTTCAAAAATAACTCTTATTTCATATGCTGATAATTTTTTAAATTATGATTATATTTTAATTATTTTACACTTTTTTGAAGCCTCATTCCTTCATTAATAATGTGTAAAATGAATCGAATTATTTAATTTTTATTTTAAAAAGTTTTATCTATTTGAAATTTTTTTACAATTTCAGTCCTTGAGACAAAGTTGACACCCCTGAGACCCTTTATACTTAGTTTTGAGCGAGTGTTTATTAATATCACACTATAAAGCAACAGCCCATCCATTAAAGTATTTAATAACGCTGACAGCTATGCAGTTGGGTCTAGTTTGAATCCCGGAGAAGGCATGGATGTTTTTAAATGTATAGAGCCTTTGCAGCATGGGGAACTGTAAATAGCCGTCGAGCCGCTAGGTGAACTTGGGGGAAGAGGAAAAAGGGTGGGAGGTTCCTGACCACCTCCAGAATGTTCTCCCTCAAAATTGGGGTGGAATCAAGTCTCAACATACCTTCACCTGAATGGTGCTCAAAGCTACCGATAACGACAGACTTATATCTAGCCCTTTGCCATGCATTTCGTTGTCTTCAATCTGATGACGTCAGGCAGGTGCCTTAGCAACACAACTATAAAGCAGAACTAGTGCTATTAATGACGGACCTCGTGATTTTGAACCTCAATGAAGGGCTGAGGACGACACCTGCACTGAAATCCCTTCTTCAAACTACCACGCCATGCCAATAGCTGGACTTTGAGCGTCGACAAATTTAATGTGCATCAAACCCTCTACATAGGTTTTTAGTTTCGAGAAGAGTCGAACCCATGATACGTAGGTCAGAAGTTCGCCACCACAACCACTAGGTTACCGAGGCGACAATTAGATTTGAGAGAAACACTGTCAATGGATTGAGATATTTCATCAATTTTTGAAACAGTTAAAATACAAAAATAAATATGTTTTATGCATTATTTTTCTTTAAATATGGAGCATTTTCTGCTAATTTGTGTCTTTAATTCAAATACAATTTGTTTCCAAAAGAAATTAATGGATTCGTGCTTTTTTCATTATATATTTTTATGAAATTCCAAATGCCCTTCGGTACATTTAATTAAGACTAAAAGGAACAATTTTATTTGCAAGTAAGTAAGAAAAGTTCTTGTTTGGGAAAACATAAGAAAATGATACTCTCAACGAAGAATCTGGCTCTATAGTTGGAGCGCTATTTGTGGGATACGCCACACAGTTTTCTATTATGGTTCATAATATTTAAA
>BMAO01019553.1:0-18068 GCA_019973975.1 Trichonephila clavata | reverse complement strand
AAATAAGTCATTGTCTTAAAGTTATACTTATAAAACATTGAGTGATTCTTTAACACTCTTTTATAAGCTTCACTTGTATGTAACAGAATCTTTGAACTCGATTTTTACCCACTTTAAAAGGTCAGATCAAATCGAAATTTTGTACAAATGTCAAGGACCGATGACAATACAATAATTTAATAATTTTGTTCCATTGTACTGATCAGGATCATCAGGAATAACGATTTCCAGATTTGGCGACTAATTCCATACACAGTCGACTCTCGATAGTTCAAACCTTCGATAATACGAACTTCTCAATAATTCGAAGTATATGCTCAGTCCCTAGAAAAACTCTTGATATTTCGAACTAAAACAATACGTTTTGATACCCTCAATATTTCGAAGTAAAATCTGTGTCAGGCCATACTACAACATGCTATAATTCGAAGTTATCTTATAAAACTCTCGACAATTCGAACACTCACTATTATGTGCAGTCCTGTAATAAACAGGTTGGAGCTTACAAGTTTTGCGTTGTGTGGTCTATGCGTGTCTCCGCTATAAAGTAGCCACTATGTCTGCTACCCTGTTTTAGTGTTTTCCGGTTCCTCAGGCGAAAGGACACTTTTATTGTTTTCATTCCTTTAAGCGGACAATAGACCAATTATACCTGTTGTCAACCATCCATATCTTTCGTTTAACACGTGGCCTTGCTATACATGTATTCAGAAGGGATGGTCCACTATTGTGAAGAAAAGATGCATAGGATTGTGTATAAATGTATTCTTTTAATACATGACTTTTCACTTCTGTAAAATATTTTTATACTGTATAATATGCATTTTTAAAAAATACTTTAAAATAATTTTATACAAATGTACAGTTGTTATTTTATTACATAGTTTCAAACTTAAATGTGTTAGAAAAAAATTTCTCTTCGTTTATTTTGGGAATTTTTTTCCACCTTCTTGATAATTCGAAGTTTTTTAATGGTCCCTCCAACTTCGAATTAACGAGAGTCGACTGTACCATTTCCAGATTTGGCGACTAATTCCAGATCCCATTTCCATATTTGGTGACTAAAAGATTAAGTTACAATCCTAAAAGCAAGAAAAGTCTCAATCCTTTCAGAAAAATATAACTAAAAATTAAATTTAAAGTAGAATCTTAGAACGAGTATCTGAAACAGTGCTTCTCGCTCTGGGAAACACTGCTTTAGTTACTCGTGGGGTCATTTAAACTCTTTAAGGAATATAAATCCATTTTACTTACAGTTTATAATTTTCTATACGATTTTTTTGACTCGTGAAGCCCCAGGGCTCCATGGAACACAGTTTAAAGACCCCAGGGTTAGTTCCAGCGTTTTGAAAAAGTGATGTAGTTTGTCTAAGATAGTGAAATGCTTTTCACCCGTCATTTTCTTTATAGTAAGGACGGAAATCTTTCTTTGATGAAGGCAGGAATTTAGATCCTTAAAATTTGTATTCTACTGTTTACAGTGCTTTTGCATTCAGATTGATGACTTTTTAAATTACGGATAACTCAAACAACAAAAACACTTTTTTGTGAAAGGATGAATTAGATTTGGATACAGATTCAGAACTGTCTGCTGATAATTTGGATTTTTCTTCAGAGGAACTCACACAAAACCTTCAATCGTTTGAAAAAAGGTTAACATAAACATTTTCCTAAGATATATGAAAAATTCTTCATAGCACGTACTTACAAAAAGCAAACATTAAAAAGTTTTTATGGTCCACAATTGTAAAATAAAAAACAATGTAAAACTTTTAAATTTTAAATTAAAATCTTCCATTTTCTCATTTAGTAAAGTACGGTGTTTAATTACAGTAGAACGTCGTTTATCCGAACGCTTATTATCCGGAGCGTCAAATATCCGAACCAAAGTCCGGATACGCTTTCGAACAGTACAATGCTCAACAGTTGTTTCGTGTGAGGCCAAAAGTGACGGGAAACCCCAAGGTCAGGGATATTTGGGATTTTCAGTTGTGTGATTTGGTAAACATCTGCGCGGAATATTAGGTCAGTTTTTTTCCAAGTGAGGAGGTGCATACGTGCTCTTTTGTTGATGTAGAAACCTGGATGGCATGCGATGCAGAAGACTGTGGATTTCAAATGCTAAATAATGACGAGATTGTGACTTCCATGCAAGAAGAATCCGACCCTATCGACAATGAAACGGATGAAGACGAGGACAACAACAACGAAAGTAGCAAGTGTCCATCAAATGCTGACGCGTTTTCTGAGTTAGAGACAGCTATGGAGTGGTAGGAACAACAATCAGAGTGCTGTCCTACTCAACTACTGCTGCTGAAGAGAATTAGAGACCTTGCAGTGAAAAAACGAAGGTGTACAATGGTACAGCGAAAAATAAGCGATAATTTTCCACAATCAAGGAAAGATTGTGACATTTTGCACCTATTTTACTTTTTCCTTCAAGCACGTTTAACGCATATGATGATTTTCAATATTTGTATAGTGTCCAGTATCACGTACTGCATGGATCGCATTCGGTTTTCGGTTATCCGAACAATCGCGTATCCGAACGTTGTCCGGTCCCAATTGATTCGGATAAACGACGTTCTACTGTATACACGATAAAAATGTGCCTTTTTTAAAAAAAAACATTTTGGGGGAATGACTGGTTAAGAGGTTAATATTATAGAAAACAATCACATAAAATTAAAAATTTAACTGTAGTTGCCCCTAAAAATAAAGACAATAAGTGTTTTCTACACCTCAGATCAATGATTAGATGAATTCTTTGTTAAGAATTTTTGTTCTAGAGAAAATGTAGCCACAATATTCAAACTAGATTAATTCCTTGTATGGTCTGCAATAATTAACTATTCATAACAGTCACAGATCAATTCCGAAGGAAAAGGTGGAGGACGAGGAGTGTTTCCTTGAAGGACATCGAGGGAAATTACTGGTATGGGTTCACAGCTCAAAGAGAAAGAATCAGGGAAAGAAACCGTTTAATGACAGTCCAATGACATTGAAAGATATCTAGATTTTTTTAATGGCTTTATGATGATAATTTGGACCAAGTGTATTGACAGTTATGAGAGGTACTTAAAGTAACTATCTATTCAAAAAGGTAATTAAATCAAAGAGGACACTTCTAAAGCGAGTTTGTTGTGGTAATTAAAACATGCACACTCGCAAATATGTGTGCTCATTTAAATCACTAATAAATCATCACTATTTTTTAATTCCAGACTTGTGTAAGTTAACATAGGTGTTAGATTTTAAAAACAGACAAATAAAAATGACTTTTAAAAAATTCCATTTCTGTTTTTTAAAAAAGGTTTTAATTTTTTAATATTTTTCTCTAATGGGGCTGTGGATTTGTATTTTACCTTTGCAGACCCAGTACATTCCCAGGAGCTGGTATCACTTTTTAGTGCTGCACCATATAGACGATACCAATTACCGCAAGTAATTTTAACGGCCCAGTTTCCTCCCCAGGGGAGCATCTGAGCTCTGGCAATGCAAAATTGTACTTAGGAATTTAATTTTTACGAGAGCCCCCAAGCCAAACGGGCACTTCAAGGATTTTTCACATGCCGCATAATCATACGACATGGCCGTTGTCCATTTTCGACATCATGAAAATCCGCCAACTTCAGCCGGTGTCGAATCCACAACCTTAAGGTGCAGAAAGCCAGAGACAAACCAACTACGCCCCCCAATTGGAATTTTTTATTATCAAATTAATGAAAAAAGAATGATTGCATCAATTAAAAAAACTAGAAATTGTGCGTTGATAACCATTTTCATGTACACTTATTTCTGTGAAAATATTTTTCGGTACTCAATCATATACTATCAAAGACTAAAAACAGATAGATAGAGGGTTATTCAACGACATGTGTTACCTTGAAATTGACTACATACAAGTCTGATATAAAAAGTTTTGCAATAATTTGAAGCCAAAAATTGCTACAAGTCGTACGAATAGTTTACTTCAAATATAAGTACTATTAAAATTTTAATTATTTTGTAACATTTTTATATACTGAATAAATAGTATATATTCCATCTCTACGTTTAGTTTATTTTTTTATTAGAAATAAAAATTATATATTGATACTTTGTGTATAAAAAATATAAGGAAGTGGCACTCAAAAAAATTTGTGTATTCGATTACTTTAATGTTGGCAGTTTGATAAAATCCTATTTTTCATCCCTGCCTTAAAATATTAATTTCATATTTTGATTAGTTAACATATTTTTTATTGTATATTTTACCAACCTATTAATTTCTTTTAAAAGTAATCGGTGTCTTCTTTCGTATAGTATATTTTGTTTTCATTTCTATACTTTAATGTCAAATTTATCGTAGCTTGCTGAAATAAAAAAATTATTTTGAGTTTTCAAAGATTTTAAAGCACAGTATAATTGACAGATTCATGTATTCTAACCACATAAAGGTTTATAACAGTCCTTGTGTACTTTATTTTACTGAAGACTTATTCCAGTTTTGAATCCTGTTATGGCAACGTTAAGAGAATTAAAAAAAATAAAAATGCTAAAATACTCTAATATTTCTTTAAAAAAATGAAATTACTCTCAGAATTTTTCGTTCGTTAAGTTTTTTTTTATAAACAGTTGCAGCCATTTTTCGAGTAGTTCTTTTATTTGTTTGTTTTAGTTTCATCGATAGAACAGTCACGTTTACGAGATATTACCTTTGAAGTAAAACATATTAAAAAATAACTTAGACTAAAATTGGTTTGAAAATTAAGTAAAAAAGAGAAAACAAGTTCACACGAGTTATTACTGCTTTTTGTGAAAAGGATTTAAAATAACAAAGCTAGTTAATGTTGGGCTTTGACTGAATTTCTATGAATAAACAACACAAGATATAAATCTCAACATCATTCTTTCACACACAGAATCAGTTTTGTTTAGTTTAAAAGATATAGTTAAGATCTGGTTTCGAATTTCAATTTGAACAAAGCTCTTGGAAAACTGTATATCTCCCGTTAGGTATATTTTTTCACATCAATCGTCCTTGACCAGAATAAATGCTTTCCCCAGCTGTGACCACCTCAATGTCCTTCCTGCAGTAATCACTCCATCACGGCAACCAGATTTTCCTTTTTACTTCGAGCATTGTTCAAGGCATAACTGTTAACCACAGTCTTTTCGGTCGTGAAAACGTCGTTCTAGTAAGTTAATGCAGAAAACGACGCACGAGGAAATTTTGAACTAAAAAGAGAAAAGAAGAAGAGGTTTTAACTGTGAAAATTAATATCTCATGTAAAATCCACCTTGAATTGTTGGCTAGATGACAAATGAAAAGACTTTCCTTACCTAATTATTAACCAATTGTTAGAAAATGTTTACTGGTCTAAATAGAAAAAAATACAACTGGATTAAATTTTAAAAACTCATAATTATTACTAATTAACATTCTTCGGTGAATGTTATGTCGCACTTAGTATTATGCTCTTTTTCATTCATTATCTGTATTACAATTAAAATTGTACACCACAACGTAGTTATTATTTTTGAACCTTTACTCTATTCCTCTTAAAAAATCTAATAAATGAATAAGTAAATATTTGAAAAGAATTAAATTTTGAAAATCTTAGAAACCTAGAATAAAAAAAAATTCTATAAAATTACCTCAAAATACAAATTTTAGTAATGTTTACTTTACATGTGAGAACTTTAATTATTACAAAAAATATATGTGAAAAAAATAGTAACTATCTAGTCACAAACATACATTGTGTTGTTTCCCGCACTTTTCTTTAAGATATTTATCATTCAATAAATTTTAGGATTCAGAAGAAAAAGCAAGACTTTCAATAAAGAATTAAAATCTTCGTATAAGCTTTCATTATCCATGCTGATTTTCATCTAAATATTTACGCTTACAAATCTTGTGAACGATATAGTCTATCAGCTACGATATTTGCAAGTTGAAAAATTTAAAAAGTAAACTGCACTATCATTTTAATTAAATAATTACTTCAATATTTATTTATCTTCATACATATAAAAGGAGTCCCTAAATAAATACAAATTGTTATTCAGACTGAACTCAAATAAAATTTAATTATAAAACAAAATCACTTTGATAATAAAATTTTAAATTAATTCCTGTCTATTCTCTAATAAAAAGGTAATATTTAAACATATATAATTAATTAACTTTATATTTGCATTAAGTACGAAATATGTATATATATATATAAATACAAGTGGTTGTATGCTGATATGCTAAATAGACATTTTCATAATAATAATGCTTTTAAAAAATCTAATTCTAGCGATAGAGAAGTTTTTAATCGAATTTCTGCTTTTTATGAAAAACTAGATTTACGCATTTCGGATATTAAATTCCCTCATATTTTCCTAACTCCAAAATTTCATAAAAATCCTATTAAATTTAGAACTACAAAGAACGGCTTTAAAACTTATGTTACACTTCCGGGTAGAAAGCTACAAAGATTATTTAATCCACATTAGACAGTACTGATAATTCGATTATAGTTAAGAATAGTTTAGATATCATTAAGTATATGCAAGGTAAAAAAACTATCTCTATTCACACCAATGACTTTGAGGATTTATTTAATTCCATAGATATTGGGGACCTGGTTAAAATTCTCACAAAATAGCCTATAACAAATATTCTTTGAATAAACTAATTAATTATGATAAATATCTTTCTATTATTCATCTAGTACTAAATGAACATTATATTTTTCACAATAACTCTATTATCAGCGAATTAAAGGCCTTCCACAAGGAGGGCCTGCTAGTAACTGTTTAGCCAATATATATTTGCACTTTTATGAATATGATACCATTAGTTTCGATTCTTGTTACTTTTTTAGATACATAGATGACTTAATCATCTTTAGTAATATAGTAAATTATGTTCCTAGTTTTAAATATTATCCACAATATCTGAAATTATTAAAAACCAATTATAATACTGAGTCTGCAAATTTTTTAGATTTACAATTAAATGTTAAGAATATATATATATATATATATATATAATATACGTATTAGTAATATTTTTGATTAAAGAGACTCTTTTGATTTTAACATTATTAAAATGCCTTTTTGGGGTAATAACCTACACCTATCTATTTTTAGAAATATTATCTTAAATTTTATAAAAAGAAACAACGATTTAGTCACAGATAATGATGTTAAACAAAATAATTATAAGCTGTTCTGCAATAATTGCTTGGAATACAACTATCCAAGTAAATTCATTTTAAAATATATTTCTAAGTTATCTCTCTAATTCTCTTTTTTAATGTTTAATTATTTTTCTTTGTTTTTTTTCTCCTTCTGTTTTTTATTAATTTCAATTTGTTTTTGTTTGATTAGTTTAATTACAATAAAACTATCTAGGTGGCGCCACTAATTTTTGTTTCTGGTTTTACCAACTTAACGCATAATTTTTAACATCACTTAGCGTGGTTGCTTTCGAATGTACTGGCCTTTTTCCCCCCCGCTTTCTTGTGGATTGCATCTTTTCACGTAAGTTTTTTTCCCCAATATTTATTTTTTATTTTTATCTTGTTCAAATTTCATTTCATTTCTTATTTTATATTGATTTATTTTATTTTTCTGTCGTTTGCAAATTACACGTGGTTGGTTTTAGGCCTAACTTTTCAATTCGGTTATGTTTTGCTATTATGTCTACAATTTCTGCTGAACGGGAAGTGTTGGACCCGTAAAATATATTTAACCCTAATTTTGCTGGTCCTAATTCAGCAACAGCCTTAGAAATCATAATAGGTCTTCATTTTAGTCCATTGACTCTTCTGGTTTCTTCCATTTTAAAGTTCTAACTCTGTTTCATGCTCTATACATACGCTTAGTTAATTCTAGTACAATATACTTTTCCATCATTTTTATATTGTGTTTCTTGAAATCTGGTTTAAATCTTCTAGTTTTGTTAGTGGTATAATTTAGTACTATCAATTTTATTATACTGTGTATTTTTTTCATTTTATGATACTATATATATTATAAATATATATATTTACATACAAACAAAAAATACTTAGTTATTTTATTATATGGAAAATTTGAATTTATTATGATGTGTTTTATAGTAATATTATATATTAACGTAAACAACCAAGAAATATATATTGAATATGAACACTTTAAAACTCTCTGTTTAACTTGTTACCGTATAATCCGGCGTATAAGGCGCACTTTTAACACCAAAAAATAAGATCGAAATTTAAGGGGGCGCGTTATACACCGATTATAAAAATGATAGTTTTAAAAATAAAATAAAAAAAAGAGATGAGCATAAAAAAAAAATTAAATTTATACATATATCGAAATACTGTTTATTTAAAAGAAATGGCATTCCTTATGAACTTAAAGAGTTGTAGTTCTAGAAGTAGGCTATTTTTTTGAAGGTCTGGTATAATACCTTAAATAAATGACTTCAAAACATAAAAGCATTGCATGATTACATTTCAGGTTTTTTTCGTGAAAAAAAAAGGGGTGCGTGCTATACGGTGAATATTCCTAAAAGTTCAAAAAAGTAGCTTGAAAGTATAGGGGCACGTTATGCGACGGTGCTCGTTATATGCCGGATTTTATGCTACTTATTGCTGTACTCATTTTGACATTTTTTTAATTATGTTTTTTTTATCTCCGAACTTGTCCTATCGGTCACAAAATAAAATTCTGAGAATGTTAGTTTTATTTTACGCTTTCAGTTGATATAAATTTATCACACACACACATGGCATTTAAATTTTTAAGCTTAGAATGTAAATTTAAGTTGACTGAATAAAAACAGGTTATTGTAAGCTTGATAAGATTAAAGTATGAGCTTTTGCTTTTTGAATTAAGGATATCAAGGTTTGAATGTAAATGAATGTATGAACGAAAAAATTTAAATGAGGAAATATCTTTTAAATGCCGGTGTCGCATACAAAGCGGGTTTAAAACTGTCCAAGAAATTAAGAGCTTCACGTGTATTTAATCTCCATCAAATACTAGGAATAAAAAAAAAATTGTGTGCGTGTATTCTAAACATAGAAGTGTTTCTTTCTGTTTTAATAGTATTTCATTAGTGTATACTTCAGTTTTCAGTTTTACTTTTAAATAGACACTAATGAGTAAATATAAAGTATTATAAACGTAAAAAGCAAAAAGAGTGAATACATTAGTAATACATTAGTACAACTTACAGAATCAGCTGATAATTAAAAAATAAATGGAGTGTTGAGTGAAATGGAGATCTTTTAAACGATTTCTCATTTATAACCTTGATATTCAACGAATTTGAAATAGAAAATGCTATTAAATAGTTTCAGTCTTTCAGTGCTCTAAAATAGTATAATATGTTATTTTAGAAAAGTTACAGAATCTCTCAAAAAATTATCCTGGCTTATCTACTTTGAAAAAGTATTTGAAGGAGAGAGCTTTTCATCTATTGGAATTCAAAATTTTAGTATTTCAATTTACTGAATTCAACTTGGATTGTAAAAGCAAATGAAAACTTAATTGTATAAATAGAATTTAAATCTAAAATAAAATAAGAAGTGGATATTGTTATTATATAATGCTTATTATCAAAAACTACGTTCCTTAAGTAAATTTAAATAAATAAGCATATCAAGAGTATCATATTAAAAATATAAGAAATAATATAAAAGAATTTAAATTTTAAAAAGTTGCAAATTATTCAATAAAATGAATTGAAATGCATTTTGAGGAATATTTTAATTAAATTAATTACACACACCCTTTAAACCCCATAAAACACACATTCATGTGTATATGATAAATTTTATTGAATTCAGTTGAATGAAGACAAAGACTTTTAAGGAAGCAATGATAGCTTATTTGGAAATAAAGATTTTTTTTCCTCATCAAATTCAACATAGAAAATCGCCACAAACTTTCATTGGAAAGATTCAGTACCTGAAGGTAAAAGAAAAGTTAAAATAAAGTCTTCTTGAAATTAATTTTGAATAATAGTTAAACAAAGAGTATATTTAACATTATTAGAAATCATTAAAATTTTTTTTGAACGTTGGTAATTTATTACGAAAATATAATCATGGCAATATAACTTACAATTTTATAAGATGACAACCGTACAGCCATAAAGTAAAGAGAAATTAAAAAGAGCCAATTCAAAGAAGTCTTCAAGAAAGTCTTCACACATAAATCAAAAAATAAACTTGTAAAATATCTAACTTCATTCTAATAAATTTTAAATGCATTTTTCAATACTTTTTTATGTGACAAAAGATAGTTATATCCTTATAATCTTTTATCTCTTCTCAATAGAATGGAACTGAAGAATTTAGTGATGGAGTGAATTTAATTGGTGTTATTCTGGAGCACAAAGAGGACACCTTGCTGATGAAATCGTGCTTGTAGGAGCTCATTACGATACTGTGGCAGATTCTAATGTAAAGAGTAAACTGTATTTAAACTGGAGACATTGCATTATAAAAATACTCTTTCTGAATTTAGAATTTAAGACATTTTGAACTGTGTGTGATAGTATTACCTAATATGAAAGAAGAAATTTATTAATAACCATTTATTCTTAAAACTTTAACAATTGGGTACTATGATTTTTAATATTGCGCACACAAATCTTTAATTACATTATGGAACCAAAAAAAAAAAGTCGCTTACCTAAATATTTGGTTGGACCACGTTTGGCTCGATTACAGCGTGCATTCAACGTGACATTGTTTTAATAAGATAACTCGTATGTACGACTCAAAAATCAGAAAAAACGATGCAAAATCAGAAAAGAAATGCCAGAACAGTGATAATGCACCAATGGACTGCTTTTGTCATCTCTTCACAAATTTGTGAATGGACAAGTAACAAAAATATAGATAAAATGCAAATAGGCCGCCCCTCTAATATAGGAGTTAGTGACGCTGACTGCGGTGCCGTAGGACTGGGTTCGAATCCCGGAAAAGGTATGGATGTTTGTGTTATAATCCTTCCTTCTTTCCTTTGTGTTGTAAGACCCCATGTGATCCATTGTGTGGTATACGGGTTTATAAATGTTCTCAATAATATATATATATATATATATATATAAATGGAATCCCCAAACACTTTTATCCCGTATGCTGTACGAGGAAATCAATTGAGTGTCTGAAGTGATGCAGGTACAGTGCACGGGCAAATCAGTTAGTTGGTTAAGTTATCCAGTGACCATTTCCTTGTCGCCTAGTGTTGATCCCTGAAGCAAACCCAGATCATAATACTGCCTCCATTTGCCAGTACAGTGGGCATGTATGAAGGGTCCCGTTGTCACGGCCCAAAGGTCGTGGGCTCGAGGAAGAAGCAGACATGATCAATAAATAAATAGCTAATTTTATTTAATTCTAAGCACTTCATGAAATACACTGTTATAACTTACTTCTAGGAGCAATATGAAATCCTAACCAGTAATCGGATAAATAAATTAGGAAGTACTTATCTGAAGTGGAAGATCCTTGTATGATCCTTTTGAAGCCGATAACCGGTCAGCTCCATGGTTGTTATTTAACCACTTCTTGGCGGATTCTCCGTCGCTTATTAATCTTAAGATGTTCGAACACCAGTAGCTGTTCACTAACACTTGATTTCAGCTTAACGATGAACGCTTAACCATTAACACACATAATCAACGACAGGCACTTAAATAGTAGTTACATTTGCATAAAATCAAGTCATCTCTATGGAAAGTGGTCTTTTTTTTAATCTAAAATCACAGTTAAAGAATGTTTTCCCAAGAGGATTAGTAAAGACCCAAATAGAACCCGTTACACCGTAAAGGACTTGCACGAAGGGTCCACATCGCTTCTTGAGCTCCCTTCTTACCCGAAGCAACCATATCTGTGAATAGGCTGTGAATCTTGACTCATCAGATCGCATCATACTTCTCCATGCTCAGTAGTCCAATCTTTTCCCTCTTCAGCAAATCGGGCCGTTTTTTCGATTAATTGCCGAAACAAATGTTTTTCTCGGACTCTACAACAGTTTAGTTCCATTTCTTTAGTTTCGTCCTCTTGTGAATGTTGAAATGCTCAATATTCAATGTTAAACATTGCCATGAGTTCAACAACTGATGCTTAGTATTTATCTTTGTAAGCTCTGAAGAGATTCTCAATCCCAGATCTCCATATTTTTTGATGCTTCACGCTAATCTTCCAGATTGGCGGACAATTCTCAATCCAATTTCAGTAATTTTCAGCCATCTCTTTATTCGTTTTCTTTGATTGATGTAGGTCACCATTTTGCCCTTTTTAAACGTGAAAACATCTCTTCCGTGATCGTGTGGAAGAACTTCACGCATGCTTACTAACCGTAGTAATCAGTTATAGAGTTTCTTAGCTCTAAAGAATAAATTAGCAGCAATAACATGTAAATCGTTGTACTACCAAGCAATTAGAGGTTCTTATGCATGTGCATATTTATTTTGCTCAGCAACTTTTTTTTGCCAAGTAGTGTATTTCTCTACATTTGAAAATATTAATATATGTTAAAGCATGCACTATCAATTCTTGAACTTAACTCAAGCAAGGTCCTTAAATGCCATTATTGCTAGCCTATAGATAGCTTCTAATAGGAAAACTGACCGTGATAGACAAATGGTCATGGCATTGCTGAATCGTGAATTAAATTTCTACTGCCACTGAAGACCCAAAGAAAACAACAAAAGCTGATGCACGTTAAATCTGTCCAGCTCTAAGTCCGGGTGGCATTAAGTCGATCGCGTTCGACTGGTGACCGCCAAGATATTTGGGGGGGGGGGGTAACCTCTTGAAGATTAGCATTAGTAATTATATACCAAAATATTCAAGATTGTCTGACAGTATGCAGATACTATAACTAAGACAGTATGCAGAAGCAGACTATAACTAAGAGAATTAACTTTAGATGAAAATGTTTGTTTTTAATATATTTTGAATTGTTTGATAATAAATGCATCACATTTGGTATAATTATATTTGTGGCTATTATTATTATATTTGTATCTTACGTTTTGCTTTAAGTGTGTTTTAGAAATGTAATTTTAAAAAAAAGATTTTAGTGTTTATATAGTAAGACATATAACCTATTTATATTAAGCTATAAGAAATATTGTAGACCTTTTCTTACCTCACCACTTATACACCACTGGGTAGACCGCAACGCCTTGAAAAAAATTAGAAGTAGCCCGTATCCTGGAAAAGTGTGCCCACCCCTGCTCTAATCCTCACGTTGACAAAGTAGGAGGTTTGGAGAGGTGGTGTCATCTCAGGTGCCATCCTCGTCACTTGATCGAGTTCAAATTATATGATCCGTCTCAATAGCTGTCGTGGGGGTCAAGGTGCGATGCTAATACAAAACCAAATATAACTGAAGAATATCTGATTAAAAAAACACACATTTGATGACTAAAACTCGCTGATAATATGAAACACGAGAGTGAAAGAATATTGCGATAAGATCTATTGAATTCGAGGAAGTTTTTCAGCTGTTACAGGCTCTCTTTCAAAAACTAAAAGCGTATCCTCATCATAGAACTGACACTCCCGTGTTATTCTTTCTCACTATCATTAAAACCAATTAGTGAGGTAAACACCGTGCAATTTTTTGCTTGATATTTGAACCTCGAACGTCACTTTAAAAAAGAAACCAATGTAAAACGACATCTCAAAAGGAGTACATATACTCATTGACCCAAAAATTAAACTTCAAGCGTTATTAATTTTATTATAATGAAGTGTGAGGATAAAATTAAGACAAATATATTTAAAAACAGTGATGATAATTATGAAGTAATTGTACAGTTGAAAAAAATTAGAATGGACAAATGAATTATTAACATTGCTTGTGCTCTCTATCGGTTAAAAATTAAATTTTTGTTTGTTTATTTATTACGAAAGATAAAGCGGAATATATTATTTTCCTTTCTTTCAAAATACTTTTAATGCATAAAAAAACTAATTGTCTTCCACTGAAATGATACTTTTTCATTCTGGAAGATATTTCATAATAAAAAAATTATTTTAAAGCATGAATTATTCATACCAGAGCATAAAATGCTCCAGTGTTTTTCATATTTAGAGTTATTAAGCTTATTGGAATCATTGACACTTTAAATTCAGGAAATTTCGTTATTCTATGTTAGTTTTTCCCTAGTGGCTTAAGTAAATTATTTTCATCAGTACATATTATATATAATAGGTCTGAAGATTTCTTAAGGTTTAAAAATATCTACGATAAAATTATTTTTAAATAAGATTAATTTCTCCGTCGTAATTTATCAATCGAAAATTAGTGGATTTCCGTAACAAAATTTCTTCATCCTTACTAATTACAATTTCAGAAGAAAAGTCCTGAACCAGGATAACAATCCAGATTATATAAATAATTAGAAAAATAGAATAATTAGAAAGATATTCTAAAAAGTGCCGTTGGAAGCCTATGTTTAACTTGTGTGGGAGCATCCTTAATATTATTAAAATAAATTTATATGTTCAGATTTTTCTATTCATAATCATTTTATTTTTAAAGATTAAAATATAATCAACTGAAATTATTAGATATTTATTCTTCCACTTTGTGTTTTTTTTTTCAAATACAATATTTTTCCAGTCTCGAATATACATTCACTCCAAAAATAAATAAGTAAAAACTGACGCACCATGAAGAAAGTGAATGTCTCTCTACTGAAGTTAACATATGTGAAGCTCACCACAGATGATGAAATGATTTAAAGCTCAAAATCGTAAGACCGTCAATAGCTAGAACTACACACTGAATACTATAAATCAATAGATATTTAAACCTGCCTCTGGTGGCATGCATGCTAGAAAATCGATGTAAGATGACAAAAATTTCCAACCTCCTGCGATACATTCTACAGACATTCTCAACCATTGCTCCAGATCTACAATTTTGTGGTTTTTCCTAATTTCAGTCTACTGTGTCTCATATTTCGATGCGAAAAGTCTGGCATCTTGCTGGTCAAGAAAAAGTATTAACAACCGGTGTAACCTGAGATATGGGGTCTGGCATTTATTGGGGGAAATTGTTTCAAGTAACGTGTCATGAAAGTAGCTCAATCCGTCATAGGATGTCATCAATACATTTTGAACCGTTAAAGATGTACTTTGGCTGTTTAGAGATGACACTCCATAGAATCATATGAAGATAATGGTTGTATGCCTCTGTAATCAAAGACTGATGGATCGCATATCCGATTCCTCCACAGATGAATCTAATGGTCATTGCTTCAAGACTGAAGTGACATTCTTCGCGTTGATCAATGTAAGGTACTAGTTTTGCTGGCAACCATGATGATTGACTATGGAGCACTCTTGACAACTCTTCCGATTTATGGGCTTAAGGCAAACGTCTTAAAGTTGCAGTAAGCATAACCTTTTCACAAACAAGCACTACGAAATGCAGAAAGTACGGGCCTACGGATGTTAAATAAAAGGCTTCATAACACCTGTGGTTGTTGAACAATGGAAACGGTCAATGATGCCATTGGGACAGTTCAAGACCGTCACACAATTATTCAATCTTGTCGAGCATTCTTGGCTTTCCAAAGCTTTCCTTGCAGAAACCATTGCTGCTATCATCTTTTCCAGCTGAGTTCGTTTGTTGCAGGAGGTCACCTGTTGCATAATATGACAAGCCAACTTCACTCATCACGACTATGTAACCATGTTGGAAGTCTCTTACAGATTATTAAGTCTTTGACAACCTCGAAATGTCAATATTGGTTATACCTTAAGGGAATTGAACACTGACAAGGATTTAGATAAGACGCCTGCATTTGTTACCTATTTTAAGCAATGCTAGTTGTGCAATAGAAACACGTAATATGACCAAAATTAACATTCATTGGTCTTTGAAATGTAAACATTTTCAAAGTTGGTATTTTTCAATAAAGTAAAAATTTCCAGAATTTCTATTAAGTACAACGTTAAAAAAACACATATCCTTGACTTTTAATTTATTTTCCTGATATTAAATTAAAACTAAGTGCTTTTTAAAACAAACGCAAAGTCCTCCTTTTCTCCTAATATCCTTATAAACATTTATATTTTAATATCTACTTCTATACATCGTACTGAATGTGACATACAATAAGCTATTAAATGATACACTTAACAAAAATTTAAAAATGAAAGATGTTCTTGTGTATTTATTTATAAATAGGTGTTGACGACAATGGAAGTGGATTGGCCGTTATGTTGGAAGTTGCACGAGCACTCACAGAGGCTCGTTGTAGACTGAACCACACTCTCATGTTTGTTGCCTTTGATCATGAAGAAAATGTGAGTAAAATCAAGAAAATTTCTCTTTCAAAAAATAAGTTAATTTCCTTAAAAATAAATTTTATTTCGCTTATTATTTTTTCCATTAGCATAATTGACAATAACATAAATACTATAAGTTTCAATCTCACTATGAGTTACTTCATTTTATACGTAGAATTTTTTATTCTGTTCTATATGGGGATTTTACTTCTTGTATGAGATCTCGTACATTTCTAAAATTACTTATGTAGACATGCAAGAAATTGAAGATAAATTTGTTTTCTGTTTTGGTACTTAACCTCTTAATAACTGCATATTTTCAAAGAAAATGGTATTAAAGTTGCCTATTTTTTATTCAAAGAAATTGTATAAAAATAAGTGTAGTTTAAAATAAACTAGTTAAAAATAAACCAACTATCTCCAGTTACATTATAAATAATCTGGTACTGCTATGGGTTATGTAAAGCTGGAAATAAAAAATTTTCCGCGTATAAGAAATGGTATTTTTAGAGAGTTACTTTTGAACTCTCCAACCAGGAAGTATCAAGAGCATGAGAAATAGAAGACGAAACCTCAAACCATCATTTTAATGGGAGGAGAAAGAAAGGTTTAAAGTTCTTATATAAAAACATTTGAAAGGGAGTTAAAAAAAATTCACTGTTCATTAGAAATGATTATTGCCAATCCCCGACGTAATTGTTATGCGGATTTAAGTGTAAATTCTAAAAATCTTTATATATATAGACTTGGGATAATTTCTAACTTCACGAATTACTTAATTGTAATTAACATAAACTTAATACTTTTCTTTCAACTTGTTTACATTTGGCTGAGAGTTGCTATTATTTTACATCTCAAGAGCCTGCTTAACTTACCTTGTTGAATACGCCAATGTTCAAATTAAGAGAATTTGCATACTCAGTTGATTTTTTTTAAAGTATTGAATGAAAGTTAAAATTAATTCCAAATGAAATCACAATCTTTTAGTGCAAATTACGCAAGCGTATACGAGCGTGTAGACTGTGCATTTAGAGGACGATGTTTATAAATATACTTGCCAATTTCCTCGGTTTGTCAGTTCGGACGCATCAGAGAAATTTATTTATTTATTTATTTTGCAACATTTCGTGAAATTCAAATCCAAATGGTTAAAATGAGTAGCTACCAGCATTTAAATAATGAGAGAAAGACTTGGGCAGGGAAATCTCAGGTCCAGATTGCTGGAAAGACATAAGTGTGACAACACTTAGGGTGTCCAACTTATGGAGACAATTTAATGAGACCAGATCCGTAGAGAGAAGACCTGGTAAGGTCGCCCAAGAGCCGCGACAGCTACAGAGAGAAGTAAAATCCTCAAATTGCACCTTTTTAATGCTATATTCAGTAAATATCCCTGAAAGTACCATAAAATCCTTTCTTTTTCCCCATACACTGGAGGTAATCGAACTGGACCTCCTTACTGGACTGGAGGTCCTCAAATACAGATGTATATATATATATATATATAATAATTTAAGTTCTAAATTGCTATAATTCGAATTTAAAGCTAAACAACAGATAAGGAAACATCAAGGTAATACAGAAGTACGGGACAAAGTAGAATAGCTACAATAATACAATAACAAATTATTAAACTTCAGACTGATATCGCAGGGTTAAACATAGTTTTAAGGCACTAACTTCCCCCTTTTCCCCTGTGTTACTGCTCTGAATTAAAATAAGAAAGGAAAAAAAATTCAATCCAAAATTAATTTTTAAAAATGTAAGACACCC
>BMAO01019552.1:0-19190 GCA_019973975.1 Trichonephila clavata | reverse complement strand
AATTAGATTTATTTTAAGGCCAAAACGCTGCTGAATCCAGTAAAATTTATATATATTTTTAAAAAGCAAGAACACACATATATATTTTTAAAATTTCAAAAATTTTATATCAAAGGATCTATTTTTTCAAAATGTATCTCCCCCCCCCCTATTAGTTATTATTTAGTTGATAGCATATCTTCACTATACATTTGTAGCTTTAAAAATTGTAAATTGGATATTTTGTCAAAACTAATATATATTGCATAATGAAATTATTAACAGAGGCCCACTAATGGTTCTCGACTTACGCATTTCTGCTGTGATCGAAAAAGTTAGGAAACCCATTTGGGCCCGCCAAGGAATCTGTTTCAATCAATATCTTACCCTTATAACCTGAATACCACACACACAACCTTCTAACTGCATGAATACTTTTAAACTCGACCTTCCTGCGTCAATAATAAGACGCTCAAGGCTCGTGGAGGCTCGAAGGGTTGATTATAGTTCTTGAACTTGACATTATCCTTGTTACAGAGTCCAATTAGATGCATGCCGATTGAAATTGATTTCTTCGCCTTCGATATTGCGTCCAGAATTGTTGAAAATTGCCTCAGATGGTTGCGGGTTGGAGAAAACGTGTTCAGAAAAAAGTTAGCGCCATTTTTTTCGTGTGTAATTATGATTATATTTTCACGATTTGTAATGCAAATTTGCCTCGTAAAACAATAAACAGCCGGAATTGAATTGAAAGAGGAAGTTACGTTATCTATGTATGGAATTTGTGTGCGTGTTCAATGGAAAATTTGAAACTGAATAAGATATATGCAACCCTGCAATATAGGAATAATAACTATTTCTTCAAGGTGTGATTGAAACTTTTTATAAAAATTTCAACCAACCCTTTTTTGACCTACTCTTTATCTCTGTTTTTTTTCAATATTATTTCAGATGTTTGTCTCATTATGATGCCGTTCATTGAAAGCAATATAAATACTAATTTTAGAGTCATGTGTATTTGATCCATAATATAATAAGCGTATCAGCAATTTTTGCAACAATTGAAAGTTTTTCATAATTAATGTCAAAATATTAATCTACAAATGGCATGGATAATTGTTTCAGATGAAATAGTAAAAGTATTAAATGAAATGATCAAAAAAGGCTCAGCACAGAAATTGAAGAATGGCAATTATAAGCATTTCCTTTTTTGTTAACAGGTGAAAATCCTTTTTTTGGAATCAGACAACTGCAAATTTTGCATAAAAATTGAGACTATCAAAATTTTCTTTTTTATTTCATAAGATTAAAAAAAACCGCTGACTATTTCGCAAAATGCGAGAAGTTACAAATCACTCTATACGCCTTCTCATTGGGCATTATTGGGCTTTGATTGATCCACAAATATTAAAACGTATTTTAGGATTTTTTTAAATAAAAATTGAAACACACGTATGAAAATCGAATAAAAAATTTTTGGGTATTCATTTGAAATTAACTATCATCACCTCTAAGTGTGGGATGACATGGCAGGGCCTTGAATTTTATGCCCGAGAGATATAGGATCGAGTTTTGATTATACTAAACAACATTACAGAATGGAAAACGTTAGACATGTACTCACCAACACCGTTACCAAATACGTAAAAGTTAATGATGTACATTACATCTGGCTCTGTTGAGATTTTAAAATCTTTGCTTGTCATGCTAGGAAAGCTCAAAACGAGAGAAAGCCAGTGGTTTAAAATTATAAGATTTATTTTTAATAACACAATGCGTGTATATTTTAGTTTGACATAAGTTGAGCAAAATCAATTTGCCAAAAGTGTGTACAGCTATGTGAATAATATTTTTAATGAAGAGAATTAATGCCCTACATTTTTAATGAAGAGAATTTAAATGTATTTTTTTACACTTTGTGAAATAAAAGTAATTATCTTGGTATTTATGACTGTGCACATTGGTAAAAGTGCTTCTCAAGCATCAATGGCTCGATTCCTTTCTGAATATTGATAATTCACCCAAAGTATTAAATTATACAGATAACTTTTTTTCTCACCCAAAATAATTACCGTTTTTTTTTTTAAATCTAGATATTATCTATAGTATTAATAATTTGCAGCAACATTTATTAGTATAAGTCAATAGAATTCGGCTGCATATATGAATGCAAATATCTCTCGCTGAATACTAAGTTATATAAATTCTAATTTTGTGTATTTTTAAAAAAATTTAATTTCAAGTATTATTTACTAAATCCCAATCTCATTTCATTTAACTCTTTGAAGTATTAAACCCTGATCTATGACAGATTTAATTCTTATTTGATAGCTACACGTGCGTAATTCAACAATTGGACAAAACACGAAACTTCTCTGAAACCACTTAAGCAATTTCTTAAAACAACACTATTTTCCTCCCTTTTATTATATGATTATAATATTCAATTTATTTTTCCATTGTAATTCCCTAGCTGAGAGAGTGTGAGGATTCTTTCGGGGCTTTTTTTGGAATTGTATTTATAGAAAATGGCCACAAGACCACTGTTCTGACATTTAATGACATTAACAAATTCGTTTTTCTACTTGGCTATTCTCTCCCAGAAAGTATTTTATTAAATATATATGTATATATAAACTTGTTTAGAGTAATATTCATTTAAATCTTTTTAAGTGATAGTTATTCTCTATGGATCACTCAGTAAAGAAACTGATTTCTTTGAATGTAATTTTGAGAGACAAAGTAACTCAATATTATTCTTAAACCATTATTAATACTGGAATAGTTATCATTAAATGGTATCAATGACTTCAATAATATAATTAAATTAGCTTTGGTAATTTTGGCAGTATTAAGCCTTCTTCCTATATAGAAAAATTTCAGTAAAAGTAATAATGCGGATGATTTTTTTTTAAGTATGAAGAATATATGCAACAAGCGTTAGCATTAACTGTCACTGTAAATAATCTTAAATCCTATGTAATTCTTTCCCATTTTTCGGAAATATCAAGTCATTTAGTAAATCATGAAAAAGTTAACAAATCCATTAAATACGATAACTGAAATTTAAATAAGTTAAAGGGAAATCTTTTTTTTGTTTATAATATGTTATAAATAATATTTAGTATATTTTACTGAAAAAATATGTGTTTGTGTGATGTCAGTAAGATAATGTAATAGGATTAAATTCGTTCGAATAATTCCCCTCCCCCCCCCCTCTGTTTTGGATGAATTTTCTTGATTTTCTAAATACAATTTTCTTAATGAAAAATTCTGTTAATAAATAAAAAACAGAATTTAAATTTATAAAACTCAATGTGTTTAAATATATAAGGGGCAATATATCATTTAAATATACAGAATGAAAGCATATTAGAATTCAAGATATGTGATAGTACTCTATTCTCACAGTTTTAATATTTACTTGAGTGTGTTCTAAATATTACTAATTATCTTAGATTTTTATTTAAAATAAAGATTTTTATGTGTTTTAAGTATTAAAACAATTTGTTTAGTAATTTATTTGTATGGTTATTTTTTGTGTAATTTATAAAAAGATGAATTAGGTGGAAAAATTTGCTAAACACGCTAGATTATATTTAACTTATGTTTCGCAATTAGCCTAGGATTATTTTTTATTTATTCACACATTAATCTTTTTTTAAATGGAAAATTGAATTACATTACATGCTTTGTTTTAATTAAAGTTACTCAACCGGGAAATTGCATTTCAAATTATTTCAAAAATGTTTGTGAAAAACTTTTTTTGGCAATATACTCAAATAAAATACAATTTTAACTAAAAACAATTCGTCTATTTGATAGTAAAAAAGTATGTAAAGTATGAGTAATTTATATAAAATTATAGAAATCTTGAATAAAAAAATTATCTTCAAAATTGCAAAACTTTCATGTTGTAAAAACTCTTCCGTTAATTCTCTTCTGTTTTTATTATCAGTTTTTGAAAGAAAAAAAAAAGTTCTTTATTCATTTCTTAAGAAACATTCTTAAAAAATTCTTAATTGAAAGTTTGCTTGATTATTTTAAGTTTTCCACACTTATAATCCTAAATGATTATAAATTAAATATATATAAAACTATGAGTATATAAGCAGAAGCTAATATTTCAAAAGAGAGAGAGAGGGGGGGGGGATGAGGTCTAAAATAAACCTCAATTCGGTAAAATTTATTGTTGTCTACTAAGACAATTAATGCCGCCCTCCCCCAGTATGGTGGTTATGACACTAGGCTCGGGTTCGAATCTCGAATAAGGCTTGGATATATCTTCGGGAAAAGAAGTAGGATTTTCGCCTGAAAATGGATCCCCGTACCGAATGGAAAGAAGCGCACCCCCTTCTGTTGTATGCTGGGATCATCGTTCGTAATAAAAGTCTACATTCTTCCGTGTTTGTATTGTATGTTTCTGTTCATCTATCTCTCGTCTTTTGTATGTGTACCAAGATGAAACACACGACAACAAGACAATTAATGATAATAATCGTTTACGGCTTATCAGATAGGCACTTATGATTAACAGCTTCTAATTTGAAAATACCCTAAAAATGTATTATCTTACAAAAAATCAGGATAAAAGTAATTGTTGTATTGTTATAAGTTTTCATTTTGTAAATAAATCAGATCATTTACATGAAAATTACTTCATTTTAATCATTTTCAGAAATTTATCTTTATATAGTCAATAGATCTGATACGAATTTAAAATAAAAGAACCAAATTATTTATATTAGAAATTTTAAGTAGCATGATGCGCATATCTTTAGGTATCGTCAAAAAGATTTAATAAGTAATAGTTATTTGAAAGATAAACATATATTAATTTTCTCTTTGAAGTATAATCACTGTAATGCTTACGAGGTAATTTAATTGTGAAATGTTAAAAGTCCATATTCATAATTATATGTAAATAGAAAATGATACACTTTACTGAGTTTTTGTAGGGTAGTTGATATAAATTTCGAGGTGAAATTATTTTATTCTGCATTCACGACAAAATTTTGTGAAATGGTTTACCTGCCACTACATAATTTCTAAAAAAAATTTAAATATTGTACAGGAATCCCACATAATACAGTTGAAAAGGCTGCGTTTTTCTTTCTTTAAATATTATCAGGATATAATTTGTAATTATTTAGAATTTTTCCAAAGAATTTATATTGATTTCAAACTTATATCCAAATCCGTTGTAAATAATGTTTTCAATGATAAAAAATATTTGATATCATTTGCTCCAAAAAAAAAAAAAACTTTATCAGAAAAAATAATTATTTTTATCTAAATTCGACTACATATTTTAGGAAGCAAAGTGCGTTCTTGAATTTAAAGCTATAAAAATAATTATACAATTACTTACCATTAATAAAAAAGCAGCCAAAAATGACGTAAGTGATGGTTTCATTTTTGCTGAAATCAAGTTGCTTTTAATGCCCAGATTATACCTGTTAAAGAAAGCAGAATGAAACCAGTAAGTATCTAATAACTGCAATACATATTAAAAAGAGAGAAAAGAAAAAAAATGTCATTTTTATAAAAAAATGCGTGAATATTTTAAGGAAAAGGAGTTGAACTTGAGATTGCGAGAACTTTATGTTAATTACAAGGGGAACATATATACACATATATATTTGGGTGAACTGGCCTAATTTGGTAGAGCACATTTCGAAGATCATAATTGTTATCAGTTGCAGTGATTTCTTTTACGTATTAGTTGTAGTCTCTTAAAATAGCGGGATAAACTAGCAATTCACGTTATGCCGTATTCCCTCCAGAAAAAAGGCCTTAACGTAAAAATAGTGCCAAAAATATAACAATGAGGAAGGTTTAAGCTCAACCATACAGCTCAAAATTGGTTTAGGCGTTTCAGAGAAGGTAATATCAGACAAAGACAGGTCGAGATCTGGGCGATCATCTGTTGTCGATAGAGAAGTTCTGCTGGAAGCTATCGAGTTTTAGCACCCTTTCATTATCCGCAAAATTTGATCCATCCTAAAGCGCTACCAATCGTCACATCTACCAAATGGGGTTCGTGTACAGGCACTGTCGAGAAGTTCTTCATGAACTGACACAAGTTCAGCAGCAATTGCGCGTGTGAAGGTGTCCAAAAAAACTGCTTTCCGACTTTGGGGATGAAAAATGCATGTTTTCCGAAATCCATTCAATGGTGAAATTCCAGAAGCACTCAAAATCTGTCATCAAAAGGAGTCGCTTTGAACAGAAAGTTACAATGTGTGTTCGGAGGAATTTTGAGACAGTGCTTCACTTTGAGTTTGTTCGGCAAGTGGTCGTTGATCTCTATAGTCAGTTAAAGCAATGAATAAACGATGGTCATAAGGCCCGATATACAGCACTAAACAGACGAAGTGCATTCCTATAGTATTCGAAGTATTGTACTGAATGCGCGTCATTACTTGGGCGGGAGGGGCACCAACAAAAACAGGATGGTATGACATCCTCTGGTTGTAATTCTATGTCATTTTACACGGGATTAAAACATCCTATGTTTGGACGCGGCTATATGTAGACTTATCTGTGTGCATGTGTTCTAATAAACATTAGATGTTTAAATTTAAGTGTTATATCTTAATTTTTGAAGCCCATTAATTATAATCTAATCTCAATTACAACATAACAACTCTCTACTCAGTCAGATTAAACAAGAAAAAAAATTTAAAGAACTACAAGTTATCGAAAGGTTTCCCTAAAGCTACCTATAGCTTAGATCTTAGACCACCCCATTGTCTACTTTTACGGTCTATGATTCCGTTTCTGTCCAGATGGAGGTTGATTAATGTGACTGATGTCAACAGGGGAAAGGGCTCTTTGTCTACCAGCCAGTCGATGGTGCAAGCCTACTTTTGCGAAAGAGATGTCAAACGAAACTTTCATGATGGAATTTATTTTTAGAAATACATTCTTACTGTTCTGTGATTATTGTGCATTTCAAATACGTAATAAAAAAAAACTGCAAGAAATATAAAATAAGTTTTTTTTTAAATATAAAAAAAATTCATTTAATAATATAATATGCATTTAAAATTACTGTTACTATTATTAATAATTAGTAACCTAATGTTTAGAAATTTATCAAGAAATATTTGAGCTGTGCTCTATAGTGCGTTACGTATTTTTCGTGTATAGTCCTTCGTTCGTAAATATTCACTTTCCATTGCATTAGGATAGCTTTTTTCCCGGTCAAATATTTATTAAGATGCATAAATACTAAATTCATATTCTCGATTTTTAAGGTCTTAGCAGATAACAGTTTAATAAATACGCATCTAATTAAAGACCTAATTTTTAAATTAAGAACGAAGTATTTACATAATTGAATGCAAATCGAATATGCGGATATAGCTATCTGTAATAATTTATAAATATTTTTGTGAAAAACTAAATCAAAAGTTTTTATCTTACATATTTTATTCGGACATGAAGAGCTTAATTGTGTGTACGTAACCAACACAATTTTATTTCATACTACATAACATACGAGCATACTCGTATATTTAATATATGTTAATTTTTTTCTAAAACCGTCTTGCTTTTTTGTATTTATTCTTGTTTGTTTTGTTTATCGAATTTATTTCAAAAGATATTAGAACTTTTCTTTATTAAAGAAAACAGTATTTCTTAAGGCATAGTTATTTTTCTTCAACAATGTTTTCTATTAATAGGCAGGGCTCTTGGTCTTTCAATCGACTACTGCATCTTCTTGCATGTTTTAATTTTCACAAATTTTTTTAACGCATCTTTGTAGAATGTTCTACAATTTTACTTTTTAAATGCTAATTGCAAACAAGAATAGAAACTCTTGTTTTATTTATTTGATTAGTTTATTAAATGATTAAATTTATAAATAATAATTATCAATTTGTAATACATCAGGAATTATAAAAACAGTCAAATTATGTTATATTCTAAACAATCTTAAATTCATTTAGAAGGATTAAATTGCTAATTGAAAATATAAAGAATAATTTTCAATATAGAATGTTTAATTAATTTATTCCATTTAAAATATTTGTTTCTGCGCATTTGAAGACAATACCATTGTTTCATAAACAGAAAAATTAAAAAGAAAAAAATCATACAATATTTTACAGTTATTTTTATACTAACGAACTTAATGTTGAAGAATTATTTTCAAAAAATGGATTAAAAAGAAACACACTAAAAATTTGCTTTATACAATTCCTTCCATGAACAGTTTTAGCCATGTCCGGAGTAATTTTCTTAAAAAAATATTTAAATCTAAATGCGATGTATTTTTAAATGTAGAGTTATCTTTACCTATTATAATGTTTACGTTTATCCGGATCCATGTCTTTTTGTATTTCTTCTTGCCAGGTTAATGACCTTTTTTTTTTCTCTTTTGTTACACATTTTTTTCGAAGCAATTGTATTTTCTTCCGATGAGTTTCTTTCAATTGTTCTCATTCTTCAACAGTCAATTTTCTACGAAGGATATTAATTACTACTCCTAATATTCGATGCGTTTCTTTACAAATGAAAGTTACTACGTCTACTTTTTCTAAAACATATTCTTATTATGTAAAAATTACTGCAACAAAATGTAGGTCAGACAACCATAGCTCCAAGATGAAACTCGAGCTGTGGAATTATCATTTTTCATAAATTGTTTTGAATCAAGTTACAGAGACAGTTATCAGTAAGACAGTAGTAACAAACGATTTCTGCAAACAAATATATCATTATTACAATTATCAAACGATTTAAAAGAAAACTTAAAATATAGTTTCACCAAAAGATATTTTAACAACTACTTTAAGATTAAAAGTGATTCGATGACGAATTCGAATATTGCCAAAAGCAATAGTTCATGAAATGGTTAATAAGTTAATATTTAAACAATGACCACTTACGAGTATGTGTAATTCGAGAAGATTTAGTTTGCTAGAATCATAGATCTAAATTTAAAATTTTAAAACATACACATTTAAACGCTGTGAATTGTTGACTTATTTTCAGAATCTTCAATCAAATTTTTAAAAATCTATTGAATTTATTTTATTAAAAAATTATTGAATTTATTTTTCTCTTTATAATTTTAATAATCACAAATGCATCTTTTTGTTGTGCTGGTAATTTTAAAAAAGGTAAATGTGGGAAAACTGAGTTCAGAGATATAGAAATAGAGCATTTGAAATTTAGAATTATTAACTATTTTATTATTCGAAATGCCAAAAGAGTAAATAATTACAGAGCTTCAAAGAGAAATTAAAAATTATGAAAGTGGATGAGTTTATAACTTTAAATTAAGTAGTTTCATAACATTTTACAATATTTTCATTTATATCTTAATATTCATTCTTTTAGAAAAATAACAAATTTGTTTCAGACTTGAAGTTCACAGAAAGTTTAACTTGCAAGCGTTACTTTTCCACTAATGATTTAATATTACTTTAATGATTTTTTTGGCACTTTTATACAGAATTGCTTGAATGTGACTATTTCATTTGAATGTCACATAAAATTTTAAAATAATGTCAGTTTTCCTAGATAAATTTCAAAACCTTTTAGTTTGACTAATTATTAGTATAATATTTGAAAAATTTACTAATAACCAGAAATTACATTTTACGAAAAAAAATTATGATAATTATTATTCCAAACGGATAATCGATTTATAAAACTTAAATGATCGAATGGATATTTTCTCATTAATTTGTTTACTTTTTAAAGAAATTCTTGGACTATATTTATAATGTGTATTGAAATTAATATTGCAAATTATTCCATGTTTGTCTTATATAAAAACGCAAAACCTAATCTTTAAATTCGAAAAATTTAATTCAATAAATAAATTGTATCAAACTGATTGTATCAAAATATTCTTTCAGGGATTTCTGAAGTTGTTTTTATCTGTATTATCAAGAAAGTTATACATATAAAAATTATCACACACACGGGTGCTTACAGTGGTAAAAAAAGTATTTGCACACTACATTTGTTTGCAATTCATAAAAAGAAGCATTGAGAAATAAAAAAATTGGTATTACCAAATCAGAATAAGTTTAATCATCCAAAACAAACAGAAAAATTACAATAATATAAATAACAATGCTTTTTTGTAACAAAATTAAAATATCTCGTGTCAAAAAAGTATTTGCACACCTGCATGAATACAAAAGAAATAAAATATTCAAGCAAATTTCAAATAACTAATATTTAGTATGCATTCCTTTAGCATGTATTACTGCTTGTAATCTTGCTGGCATTGATTTAATTAAATTTTCTGTAACAATAGGGTCAGTATTCGACAACTTTTCAATAAGGGATTGTTTAAGGGCAGATTTGCTTGAAATCTTCCTTTTTCTTATTTTTAAATCCACAGAATTCCACAAATTTTCCAAAGGATTTAAGTCTGGTGATTGTGGTGGAGTGGCAAGTTTTCTGGGTACATGGTAAAGCAACCACATACGTGTTATACCGGCAGTGTGCTTGGGATCATTGTCTTGCTGAAAATAGTACGAATTACTGATACCCAATTTTATTGCACTTTGTGGCAAGTTATCTCGCAACACATCAATATAGGTTCGAGCTGTCATATTCCCATCAATGAAACACAAATTACCAACTCCTTTGCTAGCCATGCACCCCCAAATCATAACAGAACCTCCTCCATGTTTAACTGTAGGTAACACATTTTTGGTATGAAAAGCAGTACAAGGTTTTCTCCAAACTAATTTCCCGACATCTGATTTAAAGATATTGAACTTACTCTCGTCGGAGAATATGACATTTTTCCAGAAATCAATTGGCTTATTGATATATTCCTTAGCGAATTCAAGTCTCATCAGTCTATTTCGCTCAGTCATGAGAGGTTTTTTCCTTGGAGATCTCCCATAAATTTGTGCATCATGCAGAGCATTTCGAACACTTTGGGCACAGATTTGAGCTCCAGATGTTGAAGCGACATCATTGGCTAATGTAACTGCACTAACAAATGGATTTTTCGATGCTTCTCTTATGATTTTTCGCTTAATTCGCAGTGAAAGGTTTTTTGGGCATCCAGAGCGCAAGTTATTTGATGTAGATCCTCTTTCTTTATGACGTTTTATAACATACCGAACAGTAGAGAAAGCAAATTTTTACTTTTTTACCTATTTCTCGATAACTTAGGTCATTTTCACGTAGAGAAACAATTTTTTCTCGCACGAAATCGGCAATTCAGATTTCTTAGGTGCCATAACAATTTGAAATCGACAATCAACTGATAAATTTCGACAGTACCTCCTTTTTATAGTAGTCTTACGTATGTTATTTACTGCGGGTGACTGCCAAATATAATTAGCAAAAAAATGCAAATTTGCTAAAGTTGAGTTGAGTGTGCAAATACTTTTTTGACATAGATATTTTAATATTGTTGCAAAAAATGTTTTTTATTAATATTATTGTATTTTTTTTAATTAAATTAAATGAATAGGCTTATTTTATTTTTAAATGCCAATTTTTGTATTTCTTAATGATCAAATCCGGCAAGTACGATATAAATCGATACATATCATAACTTGAATTTTATAAACAATTTTCTTAAACAGAAATGAAAAAAAAATTTTATTGTAAAAGGTTATGATAGTATTGCTATCAGGGACATCTTAAACCACGGGCCAAGGTGGTCCGGGCCCAAAGCCTCGGCCACAATGGGGCCGCGCGTCTCATCTTCAGCCTTAATAAGATCATGATTCGAATGATTTCAACAATCAAATGTTATTTACAGTTGTATTCTCCGAAAAACTGGGAATTTCGGACGATACGTCAACTGGCTACATTTGATGATCGTCGTCCATGTATAGGCATAGGCCTACCACCATATACCATTATTACTTATTCAGTCAAAAGGCGTCAGTCGATTGAGCCCGGTTTGGGCGATTGTAAGTCATGCACATTCATTTGTTTAGGGTCAAGGCCGCTTTTTCGCTTAGGCATGTTAGGCACCAGCCTAGGGCGAGAAAGATTTAAGGGCACAAAAAATTGAAAGGTGTGGGGGGGGGGGAAGAGAAAGAAAAAGAAAGGAAAATTTAAAAAAATCTTGAACACAAACTGAAAAATGTAAGAACTGAAGGAGAGAGGGGGAAATAGTCGGGGAGCGTAACTGAAGTGCCCAGGGCGCCAGCGAAGTTAAAAACGGCCTTGTTTAGGGTTATTGTTTGTACGAGCATTTGACAACATATATGGTGTGTACTGTCTATTTTAAAGGGTCATATATGCTTATATTTGTATAGGGGCACAGGGCCTTAAGAAGTCTTAAGACGTCTCTGATTGCTACATCGAATAAGACAGAGCAGCCACTCATCTCAGTTAATAACTCTTTGATACGTTTTTTTTAAAAGGGAAGTATTATAAATTTACCTCTTTGTAATCTTATAGTATCGTATAAAGTATAGTATCATTATGTATCATCGTATAGTATCATTATGTACCTAACAACGAAATTCGAATTTATTTCTTTATTCCTGTCGTTTTGATCCATCCTACACGGATGGAGATGAGTTCACAAAGAACCCTCACAAACCGATGAATTTAAACAAAAAATAGCTTTTCTGTTTATTATGCAAACATAAACATAAACCTGAGCCAAGTTTCCTTCCGCAAACCCCTACGAAAGAGGCAAGTTATGTTAATGAATACGGGTAACACACACTAAAGACCTACATTGAATAGCGGAAGACATCACATGCTTTGCGGCTTCTTCCTGAACTTAATGACCTAGTGAAGACCAGACGGTATCTCTTGGGTGTGTTTTCCTTCGCCAAACAATTATATTTAGAAACAGAATATTTAATTAAGGATGTCCTTTTTTTGTCAAAAATAAAGCCTAGTAATAATTTTCTGTGAGCTAAGCAGATAGAATTCGACGTACAATCGATTAGTCAGAGTATAAATTTAATGTTTAATTTAATATATTTTCTCATTTGATTGAAACTTAAGTTTAAATGAGTGATTAGTTTTTTTATATATATAATCATTCCATGCAAAAATTATTGAGTGTTATTTCTGAGAGGTTTTAGCACATACAAATGGCAACGCAATCAAATTTAAATAAGTAACATAACTTATTAAGATTGTGGTCGTGATATAATTTTACTATCTTATAACTAAATTTTTCATAAACATAGTTGAAACTTTAGCTTAGTAAAATGGGATGAATATTAGTAGAGCAAAAAACAATAACAAAAATAACAATAATTTTTTGTATCATATTTGAAATAACTTGAACAAATTCAATTTATAGACATAATAAAATATTCTGTAAACGCGAAGAATTAAGCATCGAATTAGGTAAAAAGAATAACTATTCCTCAAATAAATTATTTTCAATAATTATTAACTGATAATAAAGTACGAAATATACCTCGAACTTCTTAAGTGGTTGTATAAGGTTTGATGCATTTCATATAAAACACACAAGTTTATCACTTCATACAAAATAGTAGAGTTTTGAAGTACGAGCGTTGGATTAATCTCATTGTACGATATTGCTTTAACCTTTTTTTCTAAAATTCGACTAAAATTCGAGCTAAAATTCGACACACTGATCAATTTCGTGAACATCATTATTTATAAGAAAGTAGCTTCAAGAAATTTTATTTTGCTTTGAATTTTAGACGATGCAGATAATTTAGGTTAATTATAATCAGTAGAATTCTTGAAATAAGTAATGTAAGAATTAAATATTTCAATAATTATGAATAATGTATTTCAATATAATGTAAAAAGTAAATATTTTATGTCTGAATATAAAATGTATATATAAATAACATAACTGAAATAAACAACAATAATTTTATATTTATACAAATTGATTAGCAAAGATTATTTTTACGTAACGCCTTAAAAATAGAAAGAAAGTAAGAAGAGAAAATTAGGAAAAAAAAATTCATATTACGTTTTTAATAAG
This sequence comes from Trichonephila clavata, assembly GCA_019973975.1. Lineage (NCBI taxonomy): Eukaryota > Metazoa > Arthropoda > Arachnida > Araneae > Nephilidae > Trichonephila > Trichonephila clavata. The sequence goes on along the minus strand of BMAO01019552.1, from coordinate 5,272 downwards.
TACTACGGTTTTATGAGGATATAATTCCTTTTCAAGGATTGAAAACTATCCTGAAAATGTAAATCATATAATATTACCTTAAGAACTTTAAAAGTATGCACTTGTGCATTTTTTTAAGTAGCCAAACGTAAAAACATGAAAGATAAATAGGAGGGGAAAAAACCCTTCTCTCATGGAAAAAAAATATTTTAAATGATTAAGAAAATAAAGGCTTGAGTGAATGAATAGCTTTTTTATAACCGTTTCACAAATTTAACAATTTTTCACAATTTCTAAATTATTTTTTTTAAAAAAATGCTTTTATTTGTAAATTAAACGTACGAGATCTTTTTTTAAAAATCTTCAGGTTGTGGGAAAGATCTTGAATAAGCCAAAGAAATTTGGTACATATAAAACCATATTTTCCCATATACTGAGCAATTAAATACCGTATAATTTAAGTTAGTAAAAACAAAATGATTATCACACACACAGAGAGAGAAACTAGGGAAAATGTATTTGTATTATATTTGTATTTAAACACAGACACAAAAAAACAATAGAAATAAACACGAAATTCTTGTTTTTTAGTGAATAGAACATGCTATCCTCTTTAATTTATTTATTTTAAGATATTCGTATCTATATAATAATAAATAAGTATTATGCTAAGCAATACATTCAAAGAATAGTCTTAGCTACACAAGGGGCCATTTTTTAAAATAATACTTTTTATACCTAGTAATGATAATAACGTTCTCCATGTTGTGGCATTTTCTTCGAATCCCTATCACATTTTCTCTTAACCACTTCTTTTAACCATTCACACTCTTCAAGAGATGATTTTCTTCGAAAAATATTAACTACTGTTCTTTTTTTTACTTCATAAAAATCTTTATTATAAAAACTCTTCTGCAGTGCGATGCAGATGAAACAAATATAGACATAAACTCCAAGAGACACATTTCGAACTGTAGAGTTATTTTCCCCCCACAAATTCTATATTTTAAAAATCAATTATGTGGTAGTTATTTATTGGACGGTGATAGAAAGATCTTTATTAAATTGTGTTATTGTGTACTAAAATTGTGTTATTTTGACTACCAAACGATTTATAAGAAAGTACAAAATTGATCCGTGCCGAAAGATATACAACAACCACTTTATTTTAACGAATTGATCAACTAACGAATCATTTAATTTTTTTTCCTTCACATAATATTGAAGTATAATATTTGTATGAAAAACACATGAGGTATAAGAACAGAAATTATGAAATTATTAATGTATAAAAATTCCTTAATTCAAAAATCGTACATGCACACATTTCATAAAGAAAAAAAAAAAATTAATTATATATATATATATATCGTAATGCCTGTGTAATATCCTGCATTATGTTACAACTTTTTTTAAATAATTATTATTTCTCTCTTTTTTTTTATAATCAAAACGCTTTTCTCAGCCCTTTTTTCTGAAAAGGGAGTGCGGTCGAATTGCCTAATTTGTTAATTTACATTTTTCAAATGAAGCTTTATCCAACTTCTAACTTTTTGACATGCAAAAGTGATATATCAATCGAAAGATAATAATGCAAAGAATAAGATTCATTTAAAAAATGATAGTTCGGTCATTTTTGAGGTACCTAGTCCTCTTAAGCTATATTTAAAACAGCGAATATATTTAGAAAATAAAATTCCGTAATCAATGAACAAAAACAATATCAATTTTTAACAATTAATTTGAAAACTAATTATAAGTATATCAAAACAGTATCATTTTCACTGTTTTTCAAAGACCCAATTTCTTGTAAAACTATTTGGCGTTACATATTTGTTAAAATTTAATTTATGTTACTTCCGTTGAAACAGAATTTAGATTATATAAAAAATAAATGTAGTCATTGTAAAAGAAAAATTCGGAAATGAATTTGGAGAGAGGAGGACTGTTATGAAAAAGTTATGAAAAATACAAAAAAAAAAAAAAAAAAATGTGAATCCTATAACTAATAATTTTTCCAAGCAATAACTATTTTGGAGTAATGTTGTTAGATATTGGAATTGAAAACGATTATAACGAAGAAATATGAATTTTACCAACACGCAAAGAATTGTTATTTAGATTGACAGGAGAATCAGAAAATGTTGTGTATGTTTTCGTGCTGTTTGCAGTTAGTAAAATTCTTAATATAATATGCATACAAATTCAAAATCATAAAGTAATTTGTAGCTTTATTTAACCAAGTAAAAGTCAAGCAAAACTCTTCGTCAGTGTGTTACTATTTTAAATGTTTATTATTATTTACCAATGGGGCCGAATTTTAGCAACTTAGTCTTTTGCATACACGTCAAGTCCCCAAACGTAAGAAACGTGACACCAATTCAATATTGCAGTGATTTAATTTTGTCGAGACCACCAGAGACAAATTGATACTCAAGGATCTTTTACATGCCACATAATTATGTGACACGCGTGCCTTGATTTTCGCATCCTGAAAATCTGTCGACTCTAGCCGGGGTCGAACCCGCAACCTTAGGCTTATGAAGCGAGCTCTCTACCTTTAAGCCACTGGAGCCGGAGAGAAGAGAATTGTAAATTCATTAATGTAAAAAAAATGCCTCACTTTTTTCAATATTGAATAGTCCTCCCCTTTATTAAAAAATGTATTTATATGTAATTTGTTAGGGTTGAATCTTGCAACTCAATTTTGAAGCTGATATCTTCAACCGATTGAGCTGAAAGTTTGTATTCACGTTTAGTTTGGATGACGATGCATGCTTTGCCTATTTAAATTCCGATATTGCTATTAGTTAGAAAGATACTAATTAAAAACCTTAAAATGCAGAATTTTTTTACCCCTGTGGGTTGTTTATTCCGCTGTGCTCGGTGACGCAAAATAAAGAACGAGACGAGGGGAAATTTTTTTGGAGTTTTGACTTTTTTAAAACAGCAATCTAATTTTAAAATGAAACTCAGGCAAAAAAAATTTACAGAATCGGAAAGATCATTTATTTCGCCACGATACGGTATAATGTTTTTTTTTTTTACAAAATAATATTTGTATTTTTTAGGATATTTTTTTTAATAAGTCAAAATCGATGCGTTTTATGAAAATGATGTCTAAATCGCTGTGCATGAACTTTTTTCATTTAAATGAATCGACATTCAGTTCTAAAACAGCTCATGTGTGTGTGTGGATTGCTCTTTAAAATCAGTCATTTTAAAAATAAAATGTCAAAAACTTTTTTTTAACGATTTTTCAAAAAATACTCAAAATTTTAATTTATTTGTCATTTATGAAGATAATTTCACGAAACTTTTTTTTTCGTCTTAAAACAATATTATTCGAGGTCTATTCAAAAATTTCGGATTTAAAAAAAAATTGTGTTTTTTGTTTGATACTCTTTTTGCGAGAATTGATTCAGCTAAACCAGGGATGGCGAAGCAATGGCACGCGTGCTCAGTGATGGCACGCGACACAGTATTTTGGGCACGCCACCGAAGAAACGGTTTGCATTTTAGTTCAAAATATTTCCGCAATTGATTTGTCAATCAAGGAATTTTCAGCGAGATTTTCTCAGTTCAAAGAGCTATTGGAAACGCTAAAGTTTATTATGTTCCCTGATTTGTGTGACTTTATTTGATAAACTGAACTTATCCCAATTGGATTGGCTGGAAATTGAAGAATTTGAAATGCAACTAATTGATTTCCATTCTAGTTGAATATGGATTCAAAAATTTATTAAAACAAAAAAAAAAAGTTGGAACTGATTGAAACAAAAAGATTAACAAGCAATACAAGTAAAAATGCGAACATGGAACTCAATTCCACACACATTTAACTGTTTGAAAAAGCTGGTTCACATATTCTACTTTAACCATATTTTCATCTAACTGCCCCTGCGAGTCATTATTTTAAGAAATTAATAACATTATAGACTCGCTTAGAAACCGTTTGACAAATGACTCCAACTCAACATGCATTCTGCTAAGTTCACCTTTTACAATCCTGACATAAGTTATTTGTCATCTAATCTGCAACAACAGAAGTCACACTAACGTTACTTTAACTTAAATTACACGTATAACAAAAACATTTAATACTTTACAATGCAAAGTGTATTTTTTCGTAGTAAATAGTTTTGAGCAGTTAGTTTTATTATTTTCCCAATAATATTACAATTCAAAATTGTTTGATGGCATGTCTTTACCTCATTAAATATTTCCGTAGAAAAAAAAAGGCACGTTGTTCCTTAAAGGTTCGAAACTCCTGAGCGAGACTATTCGAAATTAACCAGCAAACGACCTAGTAACAACCTGCGTTGAATGAGATGAACAGACTGAGAAACCTGTCTAGCAATAACAAAAAAGTAAAAAAACTTTTTTAAAAACAAGCTTTTATTTAAATGCGCTAAAAAGAACAAAATAAACTTTTCCTTTAAAACTTTTTTTACTATCAACTGATAACGCGTCATTACACAATTTGTATGATATAAAAGCTCGTCGCGAGATTAAAGTACTCGTATTTACTTAGTTTCAAAATTTAAAAAATTAAAATCAATCGAATCAAGTTATTTAATTTACTTGTTCATCTACACAGGTAAATCTCGCGACAAGCTTTCATATCATATAAATTGTGTAAGTTATAAGTTGATAGTAAAAAAGGTTTTAAAGGAAATTTTATTTTATTCTTTTTTTCTTTTTTTTACTTTTAATTTATATCTTTCCATTTATTTCCTGCTGGATGCAATATTAGTATATCAAATTAAGCATTGTAATTCTAAGTATTTAATTTTTTTCATATGTATTTATATGAATAATTTGCTTAACTTATTTTAATAATCTTGCTTGTCATCTATTAAGAAGAAAACTTTGTAACATTGCTCTACTTTTACATTTCGAACATAATGATAAATCTGTATTTATCATTATTATTTTAGATTACGTTATACATATACAGATTAATGCGAATTCTTTTTTATCAATGAATTTCATACTTTTTCGATTTGTTTAACTTAATGTCGCAACAGAAACTACACAAGAGATATTGAAGATGTACATAGTTTTAAGCCACGATCCCAAATAAATAAGATATAGTTCCTGAGATAATATCTTCCCTACATCTTAACACTACTTTTAATTTACCTAGAAAATATTATCATATCTTTGTTTTTATTAAATCTCTTCAGTAATGTTTAGATAGACCTCGTGTTTCTTCGAAGTGCGTCTTTAATTTCAATCAACCAATAGAGCTGTGATGTTTAGAAGTTGTATAGAATTATTACGTTTTATA
>BMAO01019551.1:0-26456 GCA_019973975.1 Trichonephila clavata | reverse complement strand
AAACAGACTTCTAAGTGGCGTTGCGGGGATTAAGTGGCGTAATAGATAAATATTTTCGTTTTTAAACTACTTCACCTACTGCTTGAAAATTGATAGGTAAGTTTCTTTCATGGAGTAAATATCCGCTACAAAATGGTTTTAAAAAATTGACCCCAAGGGGTGTTGCGGGGGTGTGGGGTTTAAGGGGCGTTATAAATTCGATTTTTTAACTATTAGACGTACAGTCTTGAAACTTAGTAAGCAGATTCCTCTCATAGGGTAGAGATACGCTACAAAATGGGTTTCGTGAAAATTGCCCCCAAGTGGCGTTGCGGGACTTAAGGGGTGTTATAGATAATTATTTCCATTTTTAAACTATTAGACGCACAGTCTTTATATTTGATAAATAGATTTCTTTCATAGAGTAGAGATCAGCTATAAGAAGGTTTTGGGAAAACAGACTCTAAGTGGCGTTGCGGGGATTAAGTGGCGTAATAGATAAATATTTTCGTTTTTAAATTACTTGACCAACCTGCTTGAAAATTGGTAGGAATATTTCTTTCAAGGAGTACATATCCGTTACAAAACGGGTTTGGGGAAAATTGACCGCCAAATGGGGTTGCGGGGGGTTAAGGGCAGATATAAATAATTATTTCTATTTTTAAACTATTAGACGCACAGTCTTGAAATTTGGTGAGCAGATTCCTCTTATAGGATAGAGATACACTACAAAATGTGTTTTGTGAAAATAGACCCCTAGGTGGCGTTGCGGGGGTTCAAGGGCGTTATTGATAAATTTTTTTGCATTTTTAATTTATTAGACGCACAGTCTTAATTTTGCTAAGCAGATTCCTTACATAGAGTGCAATTCCCCTACAAAATGGTTTTGTGAAAACAGACCCAGAAGTGGTGTTGCGTGGGCTCAAGTGGCGTTATAGATAATTATCCCCATTTTTAAACTATTAGACGTACAGTCTTGAAATTTGATAAGCTGATTTCTTTCGTAGTAGAGAACCGCTACAAAATGGGTTTTGCGAATATCAACTACCAAGTTTAATTTCGGGAGATTAAGAGGCGTAATCGATAAATATTTCCATTTTTAAACTATTTGATCATCCTGCTTGAAAATTGGTAGGCATTTCCTTTCATGGAATAGAGTTCCTCTAACAAAGAGTAAAACGAAAATTGACCCCTAAGGATGGTTGCGAGGGGTCAAGAGGAGTTACAGAAAAAATTCATGTTTTTAATTGTTAGACCCATATACTTGAAATTTTTAAGCATGTTTCTTTTGTTGAATAGAGATCCACTAAGAATGTATTTTAAGCAAATCAAGTTCTGCGGGGGGTGCAGGGGTTACTGGGACTATTGACACAAAAAAAATACTTTTTTCGAGCTACAAGGACTATAATAATGAAATTTGGTTTGCATTTTTCTTTTGTTGAATTGAAATCCTCTAAGAGCGGTTATTTTGGAAAACGGCTCTCAACGGAATTACGGGGATATTGATAGTAAAACTTCTTTTTTTTCTGTTAGATTTAGACTTGAAATTTGGCTAGCATGTTCAATTTACGGAGTAGAGATCCACCGAAAATTGGTTTTGCGGGAATCCACTTGGTTTTTGGGTTACGAAAGAGCAAATATCATTCTATACTTCAATTTTAGAGATTTTTAGAAAATACAAATTAGATGAGTTCTGCCCTTTTTTTTGCGACAGCTAAAGTATAAGTATATTTTTCAATACAATCGAATTCTTAATGCTAGGACTTAGATATCAATAATTTATACATATATATAAGCAGTAAAAATTTATAAAACATCATGAAATACCCAGCGAAGCGGGCGGGTAACAGCTAGTAGATATATAAAGGAGAAAAGCGACTCACTCACTGACTGACTGACTAACTAATCACGATATCTCCGGAACTATTCAACCTACAGACTTGAAATTTGGTAGACATGTTCCTTTCATAGAGTAGACGTCAGCAAAGAACGGATTTTCCGACATTCGAAACGCAAGGGGCGTTAAGGGGGTTAAGGGGCGATATAAATAATTGCTTCCATGTTTAAACTACTTGATGTACAATCTTGAAATTGGGTAAGCAGATTCCTTTCAGAGAGTAGAGATCCGCTATAAAATGAGTTTTGTGAAAATCGACCCCCAAGTGGCGTTGCCGGGGCTTAGGGGGCGTTATAGATAATTATTTCAATTTTTAAACTATTTGACGCACTGTCTTTAAATTTGATAAATAGATTCCTTTCGTAGAATAATGATCAGTTACAAAACAGGTTTTGTGAAAACAGACTTCTAAGTGGCGTTGTGGGGGATTACGGGGCGTAATAGATAAATATATCCGTTTTTAAACTACTTCACCTACCTACTTGAAAATTGGTAGGTAAGTTTCTTTCCTGGAGTAAATATCCGCTACAAAACAGGTTTGGGGGAAATTGACCCCCAAGGGGTGTTGCGGGGGTTGGGGGTTTAAGGGGCGTTATAAATTCCGATTTTTAAGTTATTAGACGTACAGTCTTGAAACTTAGTAAGCAGATTCCTCTCATAGGGTATAGATACGCTACAAAATATCTTTCGTAAAAATTGCCCCCAAGTGGCGTTGCGGGACTTAAGGGGCGTTACAGATAATTATTTCCATTTTTAAACTATTAGACGCACTGTCTTTATATTTGATAAATAGATTTATTTAATAGAGTCAGCTATAAGAAGGTTTTGTGAAAACAGACTTCTAAGTGGCGTTGCGGGGTATAAGTGGCGTAATAGATAAATATTTTCGTTTTCAAACTACTTGACCTAGCTGCTTGAAAATTGGTAGAAATGTTTCTTTCATGGAGTAAATATCCGCTACAAAACGGGTTTGCAGAAAATTGACCCCCAAAGGGTGTTGCGGGGGTTAAGGACAGATATAAATAATTATTTCTATTTTTAAACTATTAGACTCACAGTCTTGAAATTTGGTAAGCAGATTCCTCTCATAGGATAGAAATACACTACAAAATATGTTTTGTGAAAATCGACCCCTAGGTGGCGTTGCGGGGTTCAAAGGGCGTTATTAATATTTTTTTGCATTTTTAATTAATTGGACGCACAGTCTTCAAATTTTGCTAAGCAGATTCCTTTCATAGAGTGCAATTCCCCTACAAAATGGGTTTTGCGAAAACAGACCCAGAAGTGGCGTTGCGGGGGCTCAAGTGGCGTTATAGACAATTATCCCCATTTTTAAACTGTTAGACGTACAGTCTTGAAATTTGATAAGCAGATTCCTTTCGTAAAGTAGAGAACCGCTTCAAAATGGGTTTTGCGAATATCAACTACCAAGTTTAGTTTCGGCAGTTTAAGAGGCGTAATCGATAAATATTTCCATTTTTAAACTATTTGATCATCCTGCTTGAAAATTGGTAGGCATGTTCCTTTCATGGAATAGAGTTCCTCTAACAAAGAGTGAAACGAAAATTAACCCGTAAGGATGTTTGCGAGGGGTCAAGAGGAGTTACAGAAAAAAATTAATGTTTTTAATTGTTAGACCCATATACTTGACATTTGTTAAGCATGTTTCTTTTGTTGAATAGAGATCCACTAAGAATGTATTTTAAGCAAATCAAGTTCTTAGGGGGGGTGCAGGGGGTTACTGGGACGTATTGACAAAAAAAATTTCTTTTTTCGAGCTACAAGGACTATAATATTGAAATTTGGTTTCCATTTTTCTTTTGTTGAATTGAAATCCGTTGAGAGCGGTTATTTTGGAAAACGGCTCTCAACCGGATTATGGGGATATGGATAGTAAAACTTTTGTTTTTTTTCTGTTTGATTTAGACTTGAAATTTGGCTTGCATGTTCAATTTACGGAGTAGAGATCCAACGAAAATTGGTTTTGCGGGATTCCACTTGGTTTTTGGGTTACGAAAGAGCAAATATCATTCTATACTTCACAATTTTAGTGATTTTTAGAAAATACAATTTAGATGAGTTCTGCCCTTTTTTTTGCGACAGTTAAAGGTATAAGTATATTTTTCAATACAATCGAATTCTTAATGCTAGGACTTAGATATCAATAATTTATACACATATATATAAGTAGTAAAAATTTATAAAACATCATGAAATACCCAGCGAAGCGGGCGGGTTACAGCTAGTATATAGATATAGATTAAATGGCGTTCGAATACGCACAAATAGACGCGTCGTTCGTCGAATTCGGACGGACACTTCGGATTTCGATCATTTCCGCTCTTCGAAAAACGTTTTTTTTTCGGCCCATGGGCCGATACCATACGTATTTATGAAAGAACTCATCGAGACGCACCATTAGAGGTGTCACTCGTTGAAATCGTACGAGCGGTTCTCTTTGGAGAAAGGGTTTTGTGTCGTTTCGGGGCCCAACGTCTGGGGGGCCCGCCGAAGGCCCAGAGCTACATACGTTTTATACGAGACGTGGCTCAACAAGTTCTATCGGCCCGAATTTTTTCGCGACTCCATTCTCATCGGATCGGGTGTAGGAGGCCCCGAATTTTCGCGAAAGGGCCCTTCGTGACGGGGACCCCCGAGGGACTGCGGTCAAAAAAATATATTTTTGGGATGCACTCGACGAGTCCTTTCCGAAAATGCACGGACGGAGTCATTTCTGCCGAAGTATAGGAATTACAGGCGAAAAAAGAAGAAAAAAAGTTTTTTCGACGGGACGCGGAGGGGCCCCGTTCTGAGCCGGAGCTCTGAAAAGCGAATCACGAGGCGAACTTAACGGGGCCCGTCTGCGGGCCGAATTTCGAGGGAAACCCGACGGTGGTTCGGCCGTAACGGGTGGTCACCGCGACGTGGACACGCCCTGCCATCGGGGCCCTCCGAAGAGGTGGGGCCTAATCGAATGCGGTTCCGTCGTACTAGAGGAGCCCTTTCGAACGGCATCTCGCGTCCTTGGAAATTCCCGTCGGTTCCCGAGTTAGAGTGTCCCGAAAGTGGCCACCCTCTGAAATCCCCCCCCCCAAGTTCCGGGATCCCGAAATCGGGCAGGTGGGCCCGAAAACGACACAGCGCGAGATCCGTCGAGGCGATTTCTAAAAATTTTATTTCTTCCTCAAAAAACGGGATTCTTCGATACCGGGGATCGCCGCGTCGTGAGCGGCCCCGGGCGACGGAAGGGTGGGCCGACGAGTGAAATCTCACCTATGAGTAGAATCAGATCTAAAAATAAAAAGTAGGGAAAGTCGTGCTGCGACGGAGCATCGCCGTGCTACACACGGCGATTATGGACGGTAGGCCCTCCGCCCCGTGGAACGCGATCGAAAAATAAAAGGGCCACCCAAGCTGCGTGCACATCGAAGCGAGGACTTCGACGCCCAGCGCACCTCCGGAGGGAACCCGATCGACACCCTTGGGTGCGCCCTTTCCGAATTTCACGTCCGTGTTCCGAAATCGCCGCAACTGCTCAATGCAGGGGCGCAACGACGTGCGTCGTTTTCGACTATCGGAATGGTGTCACGGAAGGAAAATAACGAGCTGGGACCTCGAATTTTTTTATAGAGACGCGTCAGGAGGATCCCTATGCGAATATCCAATCGAAAAAAGAATAGTCCCGTAAGTTTGAGCTCCAGGAAAAAAGGGAAAAGGCGGGAAAAGGACGTAGGGGGCACTGTGGTCGACTCTGCGATCCGAACCGTCGGCTTGTCCAGGGCTGTCCGAACATGTCCTTTTTTGAATATTCCGAAAAGTTTGCAAGATATTGCCGAAAAACTGTATTTTTGCGCCCCTGAGAAGAAAAAACCCCATTAATTTCGATATAGTTCCGGAACCGCTCGTGGGATCTTCTCCAAAATCCAGATTCCGGTCGGTCCCGACAAGCGGAGTGAGAATTCGAAATCAGAGTTTGAAATTTCCCCATAGTTTCCAAGCCGACGAAATCCCATTCGGGCTCCATTTTTTTGTGGGGCCGCAATGAAAGATAGAGTTTTGATAATGGAAACGGAGATGCGTCTCAACGGGGTCCGACTGTGGAGTGTTTTTAGTGCGTAAATCGCCAACGATTCCGGAGTTACGGGGCTCCATTCGAAATGCGGGCCGGACCCTCTGGGGGCCCGGGTTCGAGACCGAGGCATAAAAAAATATATTTTCGTGATACTCTCGACGAGATCTTTCGGAAAAAGTAAAGCTTCGGAGAATCGTATCGTAAGTTTAAGATTTATTGGCGTTTAAAAATTTTCGAGTCCGGGCAATGAAAGAAAAAAAACAAAAAATACTTTATCCATATTTCGGGAGATCTGCCGTACTAAAATCCGTTGACCTTATGTGCGGCACGAGCGGGAAATACGACGAACGAGTGCCACGCTCCCTTCCTATCGATAAAATATGCAAATTTTGAATTTTAACCACTTTTTACTGCATTTTCGGGACTTAGAAACTCGTTTTTCGGCTTTTTTTAAAATTCGAGACAGCTTCGTTTCCTAATTTCTAGTGTACGCGTTTCATTCAATTTTCTTTAAGAAAAGACTGACTTTGTACTAATTTAATTTTCTTAATTTTTTTTTTTTTTGTAGTTTTGAAGGTTTCTAAAAGAAATATTTAATTAATAAAATTATAGAGCAACGATATTGAAATTTTAGATTCATGGCCTTTTTTTGATGATCGATGACGATTAAATATTCCAATCGATTTGTTTCAGCTAAAAAAATATCTAGTTTTTGAATGGATATTAGAAATATTTAGGTGGCAAAAGTGTAGAAACCCTATAGCTTACTTTTACGTATAATGTAGGATTAAATAGTTTCTTAATATTAATTTTTTTCCAGTTTATATTCTGAATTTTTATTTAATGAATTTGGATTCTGACTACTATTTTCGTATTGCACAATTCTTACAGAGAGAGAATTGCTGGTTTATTCATTTCGAGCTAATATTAAATTATCGTTTGATCTTGATATAATTTTTCTTAAAAATTTTGGATTAAAATTTCATGCAACTATCAAAATGGTGGTAAGGGAGCACAAGCTACAATTCTTTCAGATATTTTTACAAAATGGATGTGTTTTTATTAGGATATTACTATTCAAAATGATCTATCTTTTTACGCAGTTTTTGAATGGTTTTAAGGTAGCTTGTGCGTGTGTGTTTTATTCTTATTCTCTTTAAACAGACGGCAGACCTTTACTATCTCGCATCATGTTTCTGAAATAAATCTTGTTTAATTTAGAAAATCACACAAATGACAATACCATATTTCAAAAACTTAATAAGGTTTGAATAATTACTTTAATAATGCAAATGAGAATAATGATTTTAAATTATCAACAATAAAGGAAAATAAAGGTAAAAAAAAAAATACAATTAAGTACACCAAAAAAAATTTTTTTTTTAACCAGTGATATTTTTTTAATATAGTTTATTTCTTACAAATATATGAAATGTTAATTAATCGAGTCTGTTGCCTTAGATAAGCTTTTGTTTTTGAAGTCCGGCCTTCTTTAGAGTATTTAAATGATTTTTTATTTGTTTTAATAATTGGAAGGAAGTCGCTACAAGAGTGTAACAAGTCATCCCGTAGTGTTTATTTTTAAATTACTACTTTTTCAGTGTGTTTTATTATTTTTTATTGCTCAGATTCCGATTAAATTCACAGGTTAAAAGTTAGACTTTTGGTGAAATTGAAACCAAGAGCGTTTGGCGTTTGGAGAACAACCGTTGAGCTGACACCACCTCTCATAACTTCCACACCACACCATTGGCATATTTAACATAAATTGCAGACATATTTAGCGTGCATCGGTTCCCTCTGTAAGGCAGTTTTCGAGTGATACGAGGCTCGATCTCACGAAACGCCAGCCACGGCCTTCGATCTTTACCACTAGGCTACCGCGGCGGTCCCACAGTGTTGTTTGTTCGATTAAAGTTTTTGGCATCAGATTTATTTGTTTGATTATATTTTTTAATGTGAACATTTTACAATATAAAGAATTTTCAAATTCTTAATATAATCCTTATTATTAGTTTGTTAATGTTGGAGTTAACACTTTGGGTCACCGAACTATTAATTCTCCCATAGAACTATTACGGAACTATTTATGGAACAGAACTGGACAAAGAAAACCTACGGTTTGAATCTCTCGGTACGGATTAAATAATCCTCGGAGATAGGGAAATTTGAAAAAAATATTGAAAATATTTAAAAAACATTGAATTTATGGCACCGGCGACGTGGAACTAGATACGATCCAGCTATCGAGGATTAAAAAAGTCCATTGACGAGGACGACAGGGGAACTGGAACCTCCCTCTCTTAACTTCCACACCACACTGGCAACATATTCGGCATATCATCACAGACATATTTATATAGCGGGCCTCGGCGCCTTCTGCAGGACGGGTTTGAGAGGTATCTATTAACAGTTGTTTTTTTATGCTTTTTTTAAAAAATTATTAAAATTCTCATTTGTAACTGTAAGTGTATTTCTGTAAAGTTGAAGTTATTTACTAACGAATTTTTCTGAGTTATTTATTGTTAAAAATTTGAACAAGTTCAGAATTAATTTCTATTCAAATTTTTGTTCAGAATGTAGGAGAATGTCAAATCTAATAAATATTTTCGAAAGGATTATGTTTTGAGTTCTCATAGCTTTCACAGTCTCGTACTTTGCTGAATATCTAATTTTTTCTGCTTAGAACTATTCTGATATTGACGCAAAGAATTTAAATTTTATAAAAGGTGTGTATCGGGTTGATGGAGCCAAATGAGGTTATGTTGTTGTGGTGGGGAAGTTGTTGAATGCCCGCATATATATATATTTCTGTGCTATAATATAGAAATGATTTAAATACGTACAACCAACGTAAGGTAAACAGTATTAAAGAGTTTACTCTTTCTAGTACATAATCAGAGTGGTTTCTTTAACACGCTTTTATAAGTTTCACTTGCATGTAACGGAATCTTAGAACTCGATTTTTACCCACTTAAAAAGATTGGATTCATTCGAAATTTCGCACACTTGTCAATGACCGATGACAGTACAATAATTTCATCATTTTATTCCATTGTCCTTTTCAGGATCGTTAGGAATAAGGATAATCAGATTTAGCGACAAATCCATATATCACGTCCAGATTCGGTGACTTATTGCACATATCATTTTTAAATTTGGCGACTAGTTCCATATACCATTTTCAGACATGGCGACAAATTTCCTACATCATTTCCAGATTTGGCGACTAAACGAATAAGGTGTAACCCTAAAGTGTTTTGAATTGAACGCTAATTACATTTGCAAGTATAAAATACACTTGCGGTTAAATGAAATAAAACAAACGAAAGAAGTGTTCTGTATCTGAGAAAGTGGAGGGTGTGTGTTACAGTTTCTAAGCATAATATAAACATTTTTCTGAAAATGAAAAAAAAAAAAAAGGCTCGAGCATGAGAAAAAAATAATTCCCGTTCTATATAACTGCTAAATATTTTTTATTTTTATAAAGCAATAAATACGCTTAGAAATGATGATACGAATTAACATGAAAGGAACACGTTTAAAAGGTGAAAAAACGATTGACACTTAATATTACCATGTTTTTAATAACTCGCTTTCTTTGATGTCTGTCCGGGTGGAATTTTGTAATTGATTTTAAACTGTGTGACTTTCCGATGAGCTAGAGACTTGAAATTCGGACTATTGCTCGGAAGTGGATGACAATGCATGAAAATGTGAAAAAAGAAAACAAAAACAAAAAGGAGGAATTTTATAATATTTAATCCGTAAAAAAACGTGATACATTAAAAATTTTGTAATTCGAACTTTTTCTTCTTTACACACTTTTATTTGTTTGACCTGTTCAAAAGAGACGGAATCTAATATAACGATCCGAGACCTCGTAAGCGGAGAGAATAAATACATTTCAGACCCGTTAATTAATATCCATTGAAGAGCCAGACTAATTCCACAGCCACGTAATTCCAGCTTCAAATATCAAACTCAAGGATAAATTCAACAATGAATAAATGATAGTTTAAAAAACTAAAAAACACGCTTTTATTGTAGTTCTAACTACAAAATGAAAAATAAATTAAAGTTTGAAAAAAACTAAGAAACACGCTTTTATACCGAATCGAACTAAAAAATAATTCTTAATTAAGAATAAAATGATTAACGAGAAAATGAATGTCATTGGGGTAAAAGCGTGGGGTGTTCAATAAATGTATCAATTGTTATAATTTCTAACTTCTATTCCGAAAAGCTGAATTAGTGTAAAAATGTAGTACAAAGCACTTTTAGCACAATGACATTCATTTTCTCGTTAATCATTTTATTCTTTATTAAGAAGTATTTTTTTACTTTTTAGTTCGATTCGGTATAAAAGCGTGTTTTTTAGTTTTTTTCCAAACTATAATTTTTTAAGTTTGTTTTTTCGACTATATTTGGTTTATCTGTCCAAGCCCTTCCGTGCCATCTCAACGCCCCCCAATTTTCTCTGGGTATTTTACTGCCCCCCTGAAAGACTCAAACGCCTACAAGAGGGTGTTATCGCCCACGTTGAAAATGTATCAGCTAGACAATTGACCACCCCATATAATTAACATTATTATTCGATGTTGCTACATTTGTAATATATATTAAATACAGTTTAAAAAGTTACAGTTAAAAGTGTTTTTGGGGACGGTCCGCATAATTGGGAACCTTGGTCAAGTGACGTAAACGACAAATGTGTCGGAACCCCCTCTCCTAACTACCACACCACACCAACGAGAGGACGTTTGAGCTCTCGAAAGAATTAACATGCATCGTACCTCTACACGGCGGGCCTTTAGTGATACTGGGATCGAACTCATGACACGCCTTCCACGATCCGATGCTTAGACCACTTGGCTACCGCGACCAACACGGGCTGTGGAAGGATTCAGAACAGAACTGTAGATCCACTGAATTCGCGTTTTGATCCATGCAGAATGATCTTACCGTGACCCGTCCACCCGGCGGCGGAGTATCGTAATGTTCGTTCCGACAAGGCACAACATTCATCGGGCTGTGAAAGAATTCAAAACAGAACTGTAGATCCAATGAATTTGTTTTCCGATGCATGCGGAATGATCCTACCGTGACCCGTCCGCCCGGTATATGCTGCGGATTAGCGTAATATTCGTTTGGCAAATGCATGAACTTCAAAAGGCTGTGGAAGAGTTCAGAACAGAACTGTGGATTCACCAATCTTGCGTTCTGAGGCACACGGGTTGGTCGTGCCCTGACCCTTCCGTTCGGTATATGCGGTGGGGAACCGTAATATTAGTTCCGACAAGGCACGACATTTACCGGAATGTGAAAGGATTCAGAACAGAACTGTGGATCCACCGATTTTGCGTTCTGAGGCATGCGGGATGGTCTTGCCGTGACCAGTCCACCCGGTATAAGCGGAGAGGTAGCGTAATGTTCGTTGCGGCAAGTCAAGACATTCAACGGGATGTGGAGTGAGTGAGTGAGTATTAAAGTCCTACTGTTCATCTACATGAGGGCTTTTGGTGACGGACCGCTTAATTTGGGACCATGGTCAAGTGAAGTGGACGACACCTGAGCTAGCACCCCCTCTCCTAACTACCACACCACACCCAGAGGACGTTTGAGCTCTCGAATAATTTAACGTGCATCGCTTCTCTACACAGCGGATTTTAATTGGCACTGGGATCCAAATCATGACACGCCAGCCACGATCCGATGCCTATACCACTTGGCCACCACGGACACACCGGGCTATGGAAGGTTTCAGAACAGAACTGTGGATCCACCGACCTTGTGTTCTGAGGTATGCGGGAAGGTCTTGCCGTGGCCCGTCCACCCGGTTTATATGGCGGGGTAGCGTAATGTTCGTTCCGACAAGGCACGACATTCACCGGGCTGTGGAGTGAGTGAGTGAATATTAACGTCCCACTGTTTAGCTACACAAAGTGTTTTTAGGGACGGTCCGCATAACTTGGAACCATGGTCAAGTGACGTAAACGACACCTGTGCCGGCACCTTCCCCCTCTCTTAACTACCACACCACACCAACGTGAGGACGTTTGAGCTCTCGAAAGATTTAACGTGCATCGCGCCTCTACACGGCGGGTCTTCAGTGGTACTGGGATCGAACTCATGACACGCCTGCCATGATATTTGGCCACCGCGACTACACCGAGCTGTGGAAGGATTCAAAACAGATCTGTAGACATACCGAACTTACGTTCTGATGCATGCGGGATTGTCTTACCGTGACCCGTCCGCCCGGTATATGCGGCGGGGTAGCGCAATGTTAATTCCGAGAAGGCACGACATTCACCGGGCTGTGGAAGAATTCAGAACAGAACTGTGGATATACTGACCTTGCGTTCTGACGCATGCGGGATGGTCTTACCTTGACCCGTCCGCCCGGTTTATATGGCGGGGTAGCGTAATGTTCGTTCCGACAAGGCACGACATTCACCGGGATTTGGAGTGAGTAAGTGAATATTAACGTAGCAATGTTCTGCTTCACGAGGGCTTTTGGAGACGGTCCGCGTAATTTGGAACCATGGTCAAGTGACGCGGACGACGCCTGAGCTGGCACCCCTCTCTCCTAACTACCACATTACAGCAACAGAAGGACGTTTGAGCTCTCGAAAGATTTAAAGTGCATCGCACCCCTACACTGCGGGTCTTCAGTGGTACTGAGATCGAACTCTTGACATGCCATCCACAATCCGATGCCTAGACTACTTGGCCACCGTGGTGACACGGGGCTGTGGAAGGATTCAGAACAGAATTGTGGATCCACCGACATTGCATTCTAAATCTTGCGGGAAGATCTTACCGTAACCCGTCCGCCCGTCCCCGGGCTATAGAAGGTTTCAGAACAGAACTGTGGATCCACCGACCTTGCGTTCTGAGGTATGCGGGAAGGTCTTGCCGTGGCCCGTCTAACCGGTTTATATGGCGGGGTATCGTAATGTTTCTTCCGACAAGGCACGACATTCACCGGGTTGTAGAAGGATTCAGAACAAGAACTGTGGATCCACTGACCTTGCGTTCTGATGCTTGCGGGACGATCTTACCGTGACCCGTCCACCCGGTATATGCGGCGGGGTATCGTAATATTTCTTCCGACAAGGCACGACATTCACCGGATTGTAGAAGGATTCAGAACAGGAATTGTGGATCCACTGACCTTGCGTTCTGATGCTTGCGTGACGATCTTACCGTAACCCGTCCGCCCGGTATATGCGGCGGGGTATCGTAATGTTTCTTCCGACAAGGCACGACATTCACCGGGTTGTAGAAGGATTCAGAACAAGAACTGTGGATCCACTGATCTTGCGTTCTGATGCTTGCGGGACGATCTTACCGTGACCCGTCCGCCCGGTATATGCGGCGGGGTATCGTAATGTTTCTTCCGACAAGGCACGACATTCACCGGTTGTAGAAGGATTCAGAACAGGAATTGTGGATCCACTGACCTTGCGCTGACGATCTTACCGTGACCCGTCCGCCCGGTATATGCGGCGGGGTATCGTAATGTTTCTTCCGACAAGGCACGACATTCACCAGGTTGTAGAAGGATTCAGAACAGGAATTGTGGATCCACTGACCTTGCGTTCTGATGCTTGCGTGACGATCTTACCGTGACCCATCCGCCCGGTATATGCGGCGGGGTATCGTAATGTTTCTTCCGACAAGGCACGACATTCACCGGTTGTAGAAGGATTCAGAACAAGAACTGTGGATCCACTGACCTTGCGTTCTGATGCTTGCGTGACGATCTTACCGTGACCCGTCCGCCCGGTATATGCGGCGGAGTATCGTAATGTTTCTTCCGACAAGGCACGACATTCACCGGGTTGTAGAAGGATTCAGAACAGGAATTGTGGATCCACTGACCTTGCGTGACGATCTTACCGTAACCCGTCCGCCCGGTATATGCGGCGGGGTATCGTAATGTTTCTTCCGACAAGGCACGACATTCACCGGTTGTAGAAGGATTCAGAACAGGAATTGTGGATCCACTGACCTTGCGTTCTGATGCTTGCGTGACGTTCTTACCGTGACCCGTCCGCCCGGTATATTGGGCGGGGTATCGTAATATTTCTTCCGACAAGGCACGACATTCACCGGGTTGTAGAGGGATTCAGAACAAGAACTGTGGATCCACTGACCTTGCGTTCTGATGCTTGCGGGACGATCTTACCGTGACCCGTCCGCCCGGTATATGCGGCGGGGTATCGTAATGTTTCTTCCGACAAGGCACGACATTCACCGGGTTGTAGAAGGATTCAGAACAGGAACTGTGGATCCACTGACCTTGCGTTCTGATGCTTGCGTGACGTTCTTACCGTGACCCGTCCGCCCGGTATATTGGGCGGGGTATCGTAATGTTTCTTCCGACAAGGCACGACATTCACCGGGTTGTAGAAGGATTCAGAACAAGAACTGTGGATCCACTGATCTTGCGTTCTGATGCTTGCGGGACGATCTTACCGTAACCCGTCCGCCCGGTATATGCGGCGGGGTATCGTAATGTTTCTTCCGACAAGGCACGACATTCACCGGGTTGTAGAAGGATTCAGAACAAAACTGTGGATCCACTGATCTTGCGTTCTGATGCTTGCGGGACGATCTTACCGTGACCCGTCCGCCCGGTATATGCGGTGGGTATCGTAATGTTTCTTCCGACAAGGCACGACATTCACCGGGTTGTAGAAGGATTCAGAACAAGAACTGTGGATCCACTGACCTTGCGTTCTATGCTTGCGGGACGATCTTACCGTAACCCATCCGCCCGGTATATGCGGCGGGGTATCGTAATGTTTCTTCCGACAAGGCACGACATTCACCGGGTTGTAGAAGGATTCAGAACAAGAACTGTGGATCCACTGACCTTGCGTTCTAATGCTTGCGGGACGATCTTACCGTGACCCATCCGCCCGGTATATGCGGCGGGGTATCGTAATGTTTCTTCCGACAAGGTACGACATTCACCGGGTTGTAGAAGGTTTCAGAACAAGAACTGTGGATCCACTGATCTTGCGTTCTGATGCATGCGGGACGATCTTACCGTGACCTGTCCGCCCGGTATATGTGGCGGGGTATAGTAATGTTCGTTCCGAGAAGGCACGACATCCACCGGGCTGTGGAAGGATTCAGAATAGAACACTGGACCTACCAACTTTGCGTTGTGATGCATGCGGGAAGACGGTCTTGTTTTGTACGATTTTCTTTAGTATTGTGTGAAATTTCCTTTCTTATTAGTTTTGTAAATAAAAAATAAGAATTTTTCTGGATAAGTCTTTTATTTTTATTTTAACTGAGAAAAATCGTGGTTTGGACAGCGACCTTAAATTTGGAATGAACGGAATTCTAAATGAAGCTTTGTGTGAAAGAAATAAAGTAATACCTCACTGGACGATAGTATTCTCTATTCCGCCTATTAATTTCCGAGTGACAAAATTTATTTTAATGACATTTCTATTAAAGCGTTTCCTAAAATTAAATCATGTAGAAATCATCATGATACTAAATGTATGTATGCATCAATTATGATGTCACTGTTGAATTAAAACACAAGGAATAGGAGAAAGAGTGACACCCCCTCCCTCTGTCCCAAGACTTATTGAATAAAATAGTTTTGATATACAAATGATTGTTATGTTTTTGAGCGCCGCATAATTTTTTTCCCTCGCTCCGTCGGTAAAACCCACCGTATGGTCCCCCCCCCCTTCTTCTCTTTTAATTCTCAAGCTAATTTTTGGACATCAGTAATATACGATATCTGATAGACTTCAGAAATTATACATTTTTTCAGCGTTCTTATAACTATTTAGTATATATAACGCTGAATTTCAAAGAGAAATTCAATTACAAATGGTTTGGAAAATTTGAATCTCCTCCAGAAAAAAAGTTTACTGTAGCCATTATAAGTACTAGTAGCTGCATGGCCCAGCATTGCATGAGCTTTCTGGACTGTGTGTATAAGTTCTTCCCAATATCAGCACCTGCAGGCTTTCTATATTAATGTGCAATTAAAATCCACTGACCTTGCGTTCTAATGCTTGCGGGACGATCTTACCGTGACCCATCCACCCGGTATATGCGGCGGGGTATCGTAATGTTTCTTCCGACAAGGCACAACATTCACCGGGTTGTAGAAGGATTCAGAACAAGAACTGTGGATCCACTGACCTTGCGTTCTGATGCTTGCGGGACGATCTTACCGTAACCCATCCGCCCGGTATATGCGGCGGGGTATCGTAATGTTTCTTCCGACAAGGTACGACATTCACCGGGTTGTAGAAGGATTCAGAACAAGAACTGTGGATCCGCTGACCTTGCGTTCTGATGCTTGCGGGACGATCATACCGTAACCCGTCCGCCCGGTATATGCGGCGGGGTATCGTAATGTTTCTTCCGACAAGGCACGACATTCACCGGGTTGTAGAAGGATTCAGAACAAGAACTGTGGATCCGCTGACCTTGCGTTCTGATGCTTGCGGGACGATCTTACCGTAACCCGTCCGCCCGGTATATGCGGCGGGGTATCGTAATGTTTCTTCCAACAAGGCACGACATTCACCGGGTTGTAGAAGGATTCAGAACAAGAACTGTGGATCCACTGACCTTGCGTTCTAATGCTTGCGGGACGATCTTACCGTAACCCATCCGCCCGGTATATGCGGCGGGTATGCAATTACAAATGGTTTGGAAAATTTGAATCTCCTCCAGAAAAAAAGTTTACTGTAGCCATTATAAGTACTAGTAGCTGCATGGCCCAGCATTGCATGAGCTTTCTGGATTGTGTGTGTGTGTGTGTGTGTGTGTGTGTGTGTGTGTGTATAAGTTCTTCCCAATATCAGCACCTGCAGGCTTTCTATATTAATGTGCAATTAAAATTCCCTTTTCCGAAATTTCTTTGGCTTTCTTCCCCAGTTGGACGGGTTTCTTTCCCCTTACTTATTTCGGCATTGAAAGAACTTTTGCCGATTGTATGACTTTATTCCAAAGAAATTTGTGCCTTTGCTCTCGACACCAGCACTTCTGTGTGTGTGTGCAAGGTCGATGTGAGTGATTTCTATAATCCTAAATTTCCTTTTTTCCAGATTTGGTCCACTTCTTTTCCTAGTCAGATAAGTTTCTTTTCCCTCCATGAAGCCCGGCGTTATATTAAGAGTTTTGAGTGTAAAACACTACCCCCCCCCCTCCCGAGAAATAAGTTCTTCCTCCAAATTTCTGTTTTCATATAATTATTTACAAAACACAATACTGCTTTAGTTAATGAAACATTTAAAGCAATAAAGAAAACATTTCTAATGTAATATGTTACAAAAACTAATAATATTCTTCATTTCAATAGTAAATACATTCTTAGAATGTAGAACAATAAAATAGAACTTCGTAGAGAGCGTAAATCCATTTTGCACTCACACACTATATAATTTGCACTATATAATTTTCTTTTCGATTTTTTTATTGTAACTCGTGGAATCCTTGGGTACGTCTCGTCGAACCCCAGTGCTCCGTGGAACACAGATTGAAGACCACTGCTTTAAAGGAAAGCGAGAGCCGTAGCTTTTCAAATTGCAGTCAAGTGACACACGCCAGCCGCCGAATTCAACTTCCGCACCGCGACACACCGGAGAACTGCTGTCCACGAAACTCCAACATATACCCACCGAACAATTATTTTTTAACTTATTCCTTTGTACGACGTGGTCAAAAAAAAAAAAAGTTCGCGGGAGGAATATTTTTTAAAAATTTCTCATAATAGACTGTTATGAAAATAAAAACACTTTCTTCTAAAAATCCCTCCCTCTATATTTCATCGAGTTTTGGATCACTGAATACCCGTCGAGTCGAATACGATTTATAAATACCTTTCTATAAATAGGAATAGGTATTTCGCTCATCGGAATGGGCGGCTGGATGACGTCCTCGTCGCACAACAGTGTTCTCAGAATTCGATCTCGTGGTCTAGGAGAGGGGGTACTAGAGCTCAAGTATCGTCCTCGTCACTTGACCAGAGATCAGAATTGTGAGGTCTGTCGCCAGTAGCCCTCATACAGCTTTACATTGCGACACAATTTATTTCTAAATTCCATTATTTACTCTTGCAGACGCCACATTTCGCAATTCAGTTCGTTAAATATAATTTGGAACGCTAACTTTATGTCACAGATTTATCTGATATATGAAAAAAATGATTATTTGACACGTTCTATAATTACATAAAAAAATCCATACCAAATTAAAGATCGAAAGAATCCCCCCTCCCCACTCTCGGGCAAAAACCCTGATTATCTTTTTGCTTCTCTCATTCCACAAGATATATTTAAAAACAACCTAAATGTAGAAGTACAGCGAAGTATTCACACTAGATTTATAAGTTTTAAACACTTCATTAGTCGAACGAGTGGAATGAGCAAGCGTTGCATTTATTGAAGAGAAATCATAGCAAACACACGTTTTCGGAAAGTATAATTAATTTAAACTGATATGTGTGTTCATTCTAAAAAAAATTACGATTTCATATGTCATCTTTTTCCACTTCTGTATTCGAGTTGCCTAACTTAGCAATGGCATTGAAATTGCTTTGAAAAAGGAATGGATTATGATTCAATTTTTTTCACCAGTCGTAAGGAGATTTTTTTTTTATTTGTTTCCATGACTTCTATTGATTATTCAATTGAATTATTTCATCAACTTCGGAGTTTGACAAGGTTAAATGCTCCAGAGTCCTCATCGAATTTTCATGAATGTTATTCCTCTAAAATGTTTTATTTAACAGTATGTACATTCATATATATATATATACATGTCAATAATAATTATAAGATATTTGTGAAACAGTAATAAAAATAATGTAATAATATTTTTTGCTCAGAGTTTTCTGAACAAAATTTGATTTTCCGTAAGCGAAATTAATTTCAAACCGACAGATTAAACAAATAAAGATAAAATAAAGGAGCAAAATATTATTTTAATGCAATGAGTATTTTATATTTTCATATATAAAATCAGAGTGATAAAATATATTTTTTACGTATGTCGATTTTGCATAATACGTTCGGAAATATAGTGTAGTCAGTCCAACCAAGGGAAATATCACTAAATCTATACAAATAAATAAAAAAATTGTGATTATTTGCGGCAGGTATTTTGAAAATTCTACATTAGTTTCATATCAAGGGGAAAGAAACAAGTTGACGGAGGTGCTTTCCAAAGGATTGATTGGAAGTGTTTTAAATATTAAACAACAATATTTTCTCAATTGTTTGCTAAATCATTAATCATTCATTGTTCATTAACGTCACCTTTCGAAGCTACCCGAGTTCTAATGACGGCGCACCTCGTACTTTGGAGCCACATCCAAGTGACGAGGATAACACTTGAACTGGTATGGATAATTTTACCGCGGTTTGCTAAGGGGGTTGGGCGTTGATTCTTTATTTTTTAGATTGTTATGGATTTAATAATTTGAATTTAACTGTACTGATCTATGCCTTCAAAATAAAATATAGTTACACAAAAAAAAAATGAATTTCAAGTGTTTTAATATGGAATATAAAGTGTTTTTTCCATGTCACACCAATTCGAGAGAAATTCCCCGCAATAAATAATAGAAATAATCTAATTTTCCATGGGTGGCTCGGTACCATTTGATTCATGGACCGGTACAGGTCCGCACAAACCACGAGTCCGCTACCTTGACCACTAGGCTACCACGGCCTCTAAGCAATTGATATGAGAAACATTGTTGCTTATAGTAAATAATCTTTTTTAATATTGTAATGTAGAGATGTTAAGGCTGATCTTAATAAAATGACAGAATTCGAAAAAAAATTCGTATTAACTACAAATTTTCGAAATTTTTAGAAAAGACTTTGACCTGTATTTAGTAATAAACAAACAAATTTGTAATTAAAGAACATAATTAATTTATATTCCTTCAGGTATTTAAAAATTTTCAAGCAATTGGAAAATGTATAACATTTTTTTTTTTTTACTTAAACCTTCTATTTTTTCCTTCTAACATAACACAATAATTGTAAAAAAATAGTTTTTTTATCGTATTCAAAGAGAGTGTTTAATCAGAAAATGTTCCTATATAATGACCTGTGTATGAAATCTGTCCCAAAACCACATCTTCCATTGCTAAACTTGCTCGATGATTTCATTTATATTTATTTTTTTATTCGCCATAACTGATGATTCGCCAAAACATTGCATCAACAATTAATTCCGCTTTCTTACTTTCGATTTATTCTTTTATTTTGTTTGTATTTCTGGACATATTCTTGGATGTTGAATTTAATCTTTTCATTCATATCAAATAACAATGTGAGTAATAATTATACCATTAACTTTTATTTTTTAAAAACCGTAACTAAAGAGCAGACCGTTTTCGAATTTTTAGATTCTCGCTAATTTGACAATCAATGATGATTATAAACACTATCCAGATTTTTTACTGACTCGTAATAATATTAATTCTTGTTTTTGAATGAAATTTATCAAATGAAAGGATGGCACAAATAAGAAAATGACATTTTATGATTTTCCTATGGAATGTTTTTTCATGTAATGTAATTTGTTTTAAATATTTATTTTTCTTATATTTTTTCTGCTGCATTATTATTTAATTGGTTTATATGCAGATTCTTCCCGAAATTCACACACAATATTTTTAATTTTGACGAGTTTTTAAAAATTATTATTTTTTGATTATTTTTCGAGTTGAGATCTCCTGAATTGTTTTACCGATTCATTTAAAAATTAAATTGTATTTTTATCGGATACGATATTCCAAAAACGATACAATAACATCCCGTGGTGATTATATTCTATTACGTAATATTTTAAATATGATTCGATTTCTTTTTAAAGTTCTTTGAAAGGAGTTATAAAAATGTGTTAATTTTTTCTCGGGTGTTCATTCCCCCCCCCCCCTTTCTTTCACTGGTGGAATAAATTGCAAGAGTGGAATACATTTTTGTGATTTTTTTTTTGCTTTCTATTTAAATGTACCCCCTCCCCTTCCATGATTTTTTGTATCATATATTTCCAAATCATGTTATATGCAGTAAGTACATGTTGACAAGAAATGATGAAGAGTAGGAACAGAAAACGAATATTCACTAACTTGAACCTAAATTTACTACCAATTATAATTAAAGAAAAAAAATTTCGTGGAATGTATTGCAATTTTTTTCCGCATGAAATCAAAATATTTTGAAGTTATTACAGTGCTCTTAGTTCCAGAATTTTTTGTTTTGCCTGTTTTACTGAAACAATTCGAATACAGTAGTTTAAATTAAATAAATGCCATTACTTTCATTATTTTTCCTGATAAACTCATTCAATTAAAACAAATTCAAGAGGCAGTTGATTGTTTTAAGATCTCTTCGAGAAGAAAACTAAAAATTGCTGTGGTACCCTTTCCCCAAAAATAAATTTATTTCTCAATTTCAAAACAATTTAACTCATCAAAATATGAAAATGCATGGCAATAAATATTTGGGACTGTAATATACATGTATATTTTCGAGGCTCTGTTTATTGGACTAATCGTAATCAGTCGTAAAATAATGCTAAATTTTATTGCTGCATGAAAATAAATATGTATATAAAGCTTCTTTTCTGTATTTCCAATAAAGAAACAGACGAAATTTTGTTTGGAATTTATAGCTTAGAAAAGATTTTTATATATAGTAGAAAAAAATAATGTGCGAAGAAGCATAACTAAAGAATAAAGCATAAAAAATATACGAACACGTGTTTTCTAAAAAGTATACCGATAAAAAGCAATCATTTGTGAATTTCCGTTTGTGTTTACATAGCGCTTAAGAACTATATGATATATTTCTCTGCATTTAAACAAAAATATTTAAAAGATTTTTTTTCTGAAAAGATATTAAATAATATCATATAATAATGTGTGTGCAAGAAACCAACAGAAATAAGTCTACCTGAAGAAAGTGTAAATTTACACAATACCTATATGTATATATAATTATTATGTATTTTGGGAATTTAAATCATATGAATACAAAAGCTTAAAAAATATTTCTACAATATGGAGTAAATAAAAACTTGCGTCGGTGACAGTTAACAATAATTATATATATTTCTGAAATTAAAAAATAGCTCTTTTTATGGAGATGTTCTTGCTTGAATATTTTAAAAAAGATGAAAATACATAGCTGTTTAAAATCAAAATTGAAATAGAAAACAAAAGAGGAAATAAGACAGTTTCTGAAACATCAACAGTATAATCATTTGGGGGGGGGGGGAGTTATATTAATGTCGTACTCTATATATATCGGTGGTGGACTTCGTCATTTGGAAACCTGGTCAAGTGAAGTCTGAACCTCGAAATATTTAACGCGCATCGGGTCACTCTACACGGCAAGTCTTCAGTGGTACAAGGTTCGAATTCAAGACACACCATCCACGAGTCCGTTACTTTGGCCACGTTACGTACCGCAGTCATTTACAACCATTCAGTAAGCCTTGTAATCCATTATTAAAACATTATTTTCCTGGATGACCACTTGCATTCTTCTTCCTTGAAAGTTTATCATAAACCCATTGGGATCTTTCTCGAACTCTTGTACAACCAAATAAAACATGAATTATTTTTTCTTCACTAACGACCAAGAAAAAATTGATTTGTTTTTCAAATTTTCTAACAAATTTGAATTTTTTGGATTAATTTGAATGGTTGAACTGTGGAAAAACCACGTTGATTACATATATCCATCTTATGGTCATTTTTTGAAGTTCGAATTCGACAGATGAATTGGAAAAAAAGTTAATAATAACACGGTTATATTAACTTAACTCAGAAGCGCAACAACCCATGAGGGGCTACTCTGCCCAACTCAGTATACGCGACCTTGGGCCCTTAGGTGCATTAACATATGTTCTAGTCAAGTGATCAATCTGACGCGAAACCCTCAGAGATAACTTCCCAAGCAAGCTTGATACTCATTTATTGACCCATTGAAGGGATGAAAGGCTAAATCAACCTTGCCCAGCCCGGGGCTTGAACCTCGGACCTATGGTACTGGAGCGCGATGCACTAACCACTCAGCTACTGGGATTAGCAGGTTATATTAATCATGGAAAATCTGCAGAGAGATATATTAATCGAGACATAAAATCTCATTCCTAATAGCCTTATTTGTTGCTCATTTCCTGACGTCAAACGATTGTACAAAAATGAACAAAAAATTTATTTATTTTTGCCAAAAATACATTGAATTTTAATTAATCCATTTCCTTCTTACTTTTTCTTTTTTTCCTTTGAATGCTTTCAAATTTTTAGACCCAAGTGTTTTATTCATGTTGAATGAAAAATTAAACCGATTATTTACGTTATTTTTCAATGTATAGAAAGTAGTTTTTAAATATTTTTATTTCCGCAATTTCGTTTTTTCAACAATTATTTGGTTACCATGGCGACCAGAATTTGCGTAGGTTTCCAAACGATTTCGATCACTCTTAGGTTGTATTTCGCTCTCTCTTTCTTTATTTCGAATTGCACTGTGTCGCAGTTTTTAATTATCAGAAACAAAAAATTATTTAGAATCATGTCTAATTTTATACAGTTAAAAAAAAAAAAAAAAAAAAAAAGTTAAGGAGTCAGCACATGAAAACTGCAAAAGCTGTAAATACTATATCATAGTGTTTTGTTTCTTCACGAAATTTATTTAATTCTAAAAATACCATCAGTTCTATTGGTTATTTCAATTCAACTGAAGTAGAAAAATGTATTTTTTAAATAATTTTTCAATAAAAAATAAACATTTATTTTCTTACAGTAAAAAGTCAAAGTTAAGAGATGCACATTTCATTGCTGTTTAAAATATACACTGTCACTAAAGAGATAACATCTTCCTTTTAAGTTAAATTTATCAATTTTTGCCAAATAGTTAAGCCTATAAATCGTAAAACATTTCTTTTAATCGGAAATGAAAACTTTAATAGTTTTGAGAGATAGCTAAAAAAAATCTAATTTCTTACTTAAAAAGAAGTTAATATGACAGTTAAAATGTTTTTTTATGTCTTTTAAACAATTTCTATTTTTGAAATACGTTAAATACACTTTTGTTTACTTTAAATAACATTTATTTATATTTTTTTTAGTTTTTAAGGACAAAATTTTTTTTTTAATTTTAAGCATGATTGATGAAATTTTAAAACATATTATTCTATACCTTAAATGAGGGGCGGCAAACTTTTCCAGGGTACAGGCTACTAATAATTTTTTCAAGACACTGCGGTTCGCCCAGTGGCATAAGTTGTGAGCTAAGAAAAAGCTCTACAGTATTTAGTATAACTTAATAATAAATACGGAATATGTGTGTGTACTAACAATAAAATAGACTACAATAGAATAAATTTACACTTTTAAGATCGGGTTTAAAGTAAAATCAAAAATACAAATACAGGAATAACAGCTACAAATGTTATTAATTTCAAATGATGCATTCGTTACAAAACAATTCAAAACACATTTAAAAATAAAACATCTTTATCTAAAGTTAATGCTCATAATTATAGTCAGAAAAGACTTAATCTGCATACTCTGTCAGGCTATCTTCAATATATTTCGGTATATAATTACTAACTGTTAATCTTCAGATGGTCACCTCAAAATGTCTTGGCGGTCCACCGGTCGATCACGATCGATTTATTGCCCACACCTGCCTTTAATGATAATCATTTTCCAGAAGTATTACATCCTACATAAACGACTTTTTAAATACTCTGAGTTCACCTAAGACATTTTGTGTGATTATGCAGTTTTGATGGACATTAGACATAAACAAGAATGGGTGGAAATAAAAATATTTTATTTCTTTTGCATAATCTTTAAAAAAATTCTTTTAAATAGTTATTTATTTTTCTTCCATGAAAGGAATTTTTTCATTCTTCTTTTTGTATTCAATGAAATCAAAACTATACATTAGACGGCTGAAACATCTCAGCTAATAAAAGCTTTTTCGATGGAAACACATACACATTTGCAACAAAATCACTAGAATACATACCCGAGGAACAAGAGGGAAAAAACTAAAAGAAAGAAACAGTAAAAGGAAACAAATTCAGGAATTCAATTGAGAATATCTTTTTAATCAAATGTAGTATAATTCTATAAGAAAAGAAGAATTCAACTTCTTTAATAAAAAAAGCGGATTCATTTTATTATAATAAAAATGTAGTTCGTAATGATAATAAAAATCAGAAAAAATTTATTTATTTTAATTGATAGAGGAAACAAAACCCTACTGAATCCGTTGAATGTTACAAAATGTTAAATTACGTAGATATTTTTGATCAAAATATCGCAATGGTAGAATTTTTTGTTCAAATAAAAGAAGTTGTTCACTTAATTTCATAAAGGATGGTATGTTATGTAAAGAGCAACTTTAAAAATGAGGAGATAGATAACAAAAGGTTATCTATTTAAGATAGCTTTTTATATAATCAAGGGTTTAGTTATGTGGGTTTTTTTATATTTGACGCACCTAGTTTGAAATTAGTTCTTTTTTTCCTCTACAAACAGACTATTTTAGTAGCTGATAGCAATATGCTTTTTTCTGTAAAAATAAGGACATTTGAAGAAGGACATACGAATGCACACAATAATTACAAATGAATATGAACAACATGGAAACAAGTTTATTTTTATTTGGAACATAAAGTGAGAAGAGTTTAGCAAATTTGGTAAGCAACTAGAAGCTCGTACTAATATTTGTAAGGGAAAAAAAGTATAAATGCATAGTTTTCTTTTTCACTGCCTTGTATTCTTGTATGAGATACGAAGTCCATGGCCATTCACGAAGACTGGGCAATTGCTTTTCTGCACAGCTGTTAATCAAGGCAGCAAAACATAGGGCTTCTCGCCGGAAAGAGGATACACAGACGTACGAAAAAAGGAAGAACCGATGTCCCCAACTATAAGTTGAAAAAATCATTTATTTTATAAGAGCCTTTGCCCCTGACGTGTTGGGTGGGAGATCACTATGAAAGTGTAAATACATTGATTATTTTGAAGAGAGATATGAGAGTGTTGTTTTAAACAGAGGATACAGAGTAGGCGAATTCACGGGGGTGTAAAAAATTCTGCGAGGAATAAAAATGCATGCGTTGAAGACAATGTTCTTTTTTAGTTTTTTGGAATTAGGCCTTTTATTTTAAAATAAAAGCAAAAGAAAGCATTGAAATTTTTTAAAAAAGTCCTTATTTTCCCTCCACACTGCATCCTAAGAAATCTCTAATAAGTATTATTGAACCGCGTTAGAAAGAGTTTATTTTTCGTTTTAATAAATACCTATCACACCTAGACAGAAGACTTTTCCAGAAATTAATAATCAGTGAAAAATAAAGTCGAATTACACTTTGAAACATTTCTGTCTCTTGCATATCTTTCATTTTACTTCACAAACAATAATATACAGTAGATTTTCTGAGACTAAATCTCTGCTAAATACTAATATC